>JAYXIM010050253.1:0-57611 GCA_037575425.1 Anastrepha fraterculus | reverse complement strand
TAACTATTATGGAGCTCAAAGGATAAAACTTGGTTGGAAGTAAATTGAAAAAACTTGCATCTCTTATGCTACGTTCACTCGTTGAGCATTATAAAGCTAACTGGCTCAAAATAACAAAAAAATGTATTCTTTTCGATTTAGCTCTTGAAATCTTAGGCTGCGTTCCGCGTTTTCTTTCGCCGTTGAAAAACTAAATCTATATCTGACCCTATTCAAACATCCAGAAAAATTTAAACTGCTAATGACGATGAAAGCAGTGAATACCGAAAATTAATTTTAAAAAAATTCAAAAATATTGTAACGTCTTTAAAATTTTAAAATAAAAGTAAAATAAAGGAAGTTACAGTTTTTTTTGTCTTTTAAATTGTATGGACTAATAGCATGCGAAATAATTTTCAATGATAACGTCGTTTGAGTATGTTTTTGTTCGACAATGAGCTATATTTTTACACAAAAATAATGAACATTCAAAGAAAGTATAAAAAAAGAAATTGGCTCAAAACTAGACAAAATGTTGATGTGCTGTAACTTTTTCGCAGGGTGTTTTTTTGTTTTTTTTTTTTTGTGTTTTTTTTTTTTTTTTGTTTTGTTGAGGTGGCACAAAGCATTGAAAGCCGAAAAGTGTGGGTCTTGCCTTTCGACTCACACACTAAAAACCCATCCCAGCTCCACTGCGGGACAACCGTTAGGCATGACTTCGCGGGAGGGGGAGCGGCCTATTGCCAATTCTTGAAAATTTGCTGTTGTTCAGCGACGTCAACCATCAAGATGAAGATCCGCGCTGTTGTTCAGCGCGACGCAGTTTGGAGATTACTATTTTTGCCATATTATAGTACATACAGCGGGCCAATGTTCTTCTGACTCTAACAAAATATCCACTAGGTTATCAGCCGAAATTGGCTTCTTTCCACCCTAGTGCTTAATTCCTCCCTTTCGAATACAAATCGCGGACAGACAAACAAAACATGTTCTGCGTATTCTACAGCTGGTGCACAATGAGAACAGTACGGGTCGTCATCGTGCTTAAACCTATATAGATAAGATTTAAACTACCCATGCTCCGTCTGTATTTTCGTCAGATAATAGTCTAACTGTCCATGGTTACGGTTAACCCATTTGGCTATTAAGAGAATCAGACGGTACGTCCAACGTCCGTTCAGGGACGAACTCCAATTTCCCTGCCATGAACGCAAGCTACGCTCTCTTCCTTCCGTATGTATTGTCTGCCGTTCTGAAGTAGCTTTGTTTCAGCATACTCTTTTGCCATTAAATTTATTAGGAGTTGTCCTGCAATAACCATAATGGCGGCTTCGGATACCGTTCGAAACGCGCAGCACACTCTGAGGGCACTCAGTCGATACACTGATTCCATACAACTCACATATGAGCTGCAATTAGTTGCTTCCGCCCGTGCTGGAGCTGCATACAGCAAAATCGATGAGACCACGTTATTAAGTAGTCTCCTGCGGTTTTTCCTAGGGCCTCTAGTGTTCATCATTGTGTACGTCAGTGCTGTTACTGCCTCTGCCGCTTTGCTGCTCGCGTATGATAGGTGATCTCTGAAGTTCAACCTATGGTCAATTATTGCTCCCAGGTATTTAATGAACGGCTTCGATCCTATGGTATTTTCGCCCACGATTATATTTGCTGACTCCACCTTCTTGCTGCTGCTAATGAACACTGCTTCCGTCTTATGATCCGCAAGAATTAGACCGTTCTTGCGTAGCCATTCTTTTACCATGCCGACAGCCTGGTTGCAGGTTGCTTCAGCTTGCTGGGGTACTTCACCTACGACCATAACAGCGATATCGTCAGCAAACCCTATAATTTTTTACCCTGGGGGTAAACTGAGATGTAAGACTCCGTCATAATACATAATATTCCATAGCAAAGGGCCTAGGACTGCGCCTTGTGGAACTCCGCCAGTTATTTTATATTCCCTAACATCCGCTTCGGTATTAAAGCGAAGGATTCTGTCAGTGAAATAACTGACGATAATCCTGCGTATATACGTTGGAACCTGGAAGCAATCAAGCGCCATCAGGATCTGGTTCCAGTTCGCGGTATTGAAGGCATTCTTTACGTCTAGCGTTGCCATTAGGCAGTACTCCTTGCTACCGTATAACCACCGAGTTGCTTCGATTGCCTTCTGCGCAATGGTTTTAACCGAAGCTACAGCATCTGTGGTTGAGCGAGCCTTGCGGAATCCCAATTGCGAAGATGATAGACCGCCTGGGTCATCAATGGCAGCCTCAAGACGATTAACGATCAACCGTTCCAGAATTTTACCTGCGGTGTCGAGCATGCCAAGGGGGGCGGTAGCCTGTAGGATCTTCCGCAGGTTTAGATCCTTTTGGAATCAGCACCAGTTTCTGTAATTTCCATTGAGTTGGAAAGGTGCCTTCTTTTAGGCATGTGTTGTAGAGATCTACAAAAATGTCGGTATAACTTCGAATTGCTACTTTTAGTGCCTCGTTGGGGACTCCGTCTAGGCCAGGAGCTACTATTTTCGCAGGGTGTATGTATGTATGTCTGTACATATCTATGATCTTATACCTGAATTATTATCTAAATTAAAACACTGTGTTAACAATACTATCTTAATACCTTCTGTTATCTTTGTAAACTCATTTAGCAGAATTTCATCCAATTAGGCGCTAATTATTTTGGATATGAAATGTCATGGAATTTTCCCTTTACTCAGCTTGTATTTTTTTAACACTTGCTTTCATTAAACACTTTTTATGATTATTTATCGACTTTTTTGTTTCTTTATTGGCAACTCGTCAACAAGTAACCACTACTGAGCTTTATTGAGCTTTACAAACGGCGATTAATTAGCACGAATTGTCAGAAAGATCACAATAAAGTGCAATTTCATGCGCGCGTGTACGATATAACAACACAGTGTGTATGTGTATGCCTGTATGTTTTGTAAACATGCTCGTGCGAGTATGTATGTAGGTACGTATGTGTATAAAATTAAGTATAAAACCTATGGTTAAATATTGATTTTAGCAGATAGACGGAAATTAGCTTGAAAATACTCCCTTAAACAATCAACTCTACCACACGCAAGTCTACAAAGAAACTAAATTTTCTATAACTTTTCAAGTTCGGTGTTGTTGTTTTTTTTTTTTTTCATTTTGACCGTCATTAGTACAGCAGTTTTTCTTTAGCAAGCATTTTAAATGCGCATAAACACACGTGCACATGCCTTTGAGGCAGAGTCATTAAATGGAAATCATTTGTATGGTAGATTATCGATAGCGCGTATTCGAGTGTACTCAAATATTAGTACGAGTGGTGTTGGTATTGGTATGAAAAATCTGTTGATATTTCCACATCCATTGCTTTTTTTTGTTTTGAATGATGTATTTTTGCTGCAAAAATGTACTCCTCTAATTATAAAGAAACATCAAAACACTTCTTGCATTCCGCAAAAAGAACACTTTTCGCTTTCATAGAACAATTTTTATTAGTACAAAAATACATTTGCGTGCATCATATGTACCATATGTGTACGATATTTATATGTGATCGCATATTTATACTGTATGTAGGTAGTGCGTACAGTGTCTCCAAAGAATTAACGGAACTGTTTTAAATAAAATAGATACTTTTAGCAGCTTATCTCTCGTTGAAGACACCAGAAACATTTCGCTAGATGCTATCGGATTTTCTCTACGAGTACGCGCCCTGCATCAGGATAACGGTTTTCCCGCGTTCATATAGTTTGTCCCGAAAAAAAGTTACAATACTATCAATTAATGAGCTGCCCCAATGCATTTTCATCACATAGAAACTTGCACCAGTAATTGCCACTGGCACTGGTATAAGTCTCAATTACAAAAAATGTATTTGTTACGAATATATAAAAAATAATATAATGTTATTGGCAATAAGTTTACGCTCTCATAAAAGAGGTGTCGGTGCTGATACTATTATTTGTGTTCTCTCTAGTAATATACTGGTGCTTTGAAGGTCTATATGTGGGGTCCCGATCGCAGTAGTTGACATTCGTTTGAAGCGTAAAGATCCTTTTTTATCTGACGTCAAAAATATCTACGTTCGTCCCGAAAAAGCAGCATTTGCGGCAAGTCTTGCTTCATTATTACTTTTTAAAGAAAAGTGCAGCTAAACGTGTCGTATATTGATCAATATTTACGATAATCATGCTCCATCAAATACAACTGGTAAAGAGTGGTTTCGACGCTTCCAAAGTGGCCATTTCGACGTGAGGGATAAAGATCGTGAAGGGGCACCGAAAAAATTCGACCATACTCAACTACAACAATTATTCGATAAATACGCATATCGAACCCGAAATGATATGTCTAAAGAGTTAGATGTTGCAGATCAACCGTCGGTAAACGTTTGCACTTGATGGGAATGGTCCAGAAAGCAGGTAACTGGGTGCCACATCAATTGAAGGAGAGCGATAACGAGAGACGTTTGGTGATGTGTGAGTAGCTTCTTGAACGGCAGAAAAGAAAAGGTTTTCTGCATCGCATCGTCGCTGGCGATGAAAAATGGATCTATTATGATAACCCTAAGCGTCGAAAAAGTTGGAGCCTGCCAGGTGAACTAAATCCAACGACAGCGAAAAAACAAAATATTCGTACTTCAAAAGTTATGTTGTGCATCTGATGGGATCAGAAGGATGTCATCTATTATGAACTCCTTAAACTATCTGAAACCATCACAAGCGATCGTTACCAACTGCAGCAAATGCACTTGAATCGAGCTCTCAAAGAAAAGCGACCGGAATGGGACGGTAGACATGACAAACTGATTTTGCTGCATGACAACGCCAGGCCACATGTTGCTAAATGGGTCCAGAAGTATTTAGAGAGACTGGATTGGGAAATCTTGCCCCACCCGCCGTATTCCCCAGACATTGCACCTTCGGTTTACCATCTGTTCCGATCAATGTAATCAACCCTTATTGGGGAGCGGTTCACTTCTTACGAGAGCATCGGAAACTGGCTCAATGAATGGATCAAGTCAAAAGAACTTGAATTTTTCGTCAGAGGAATCCGTATACTGCTTACTACTTCTCATAATATCATGTCTTATTTAATTTTTTAAATAATTCGTAATTTTGGCTAAGAAATGACGGAAACTTATTCCCATACCCAAAACATGCAGCAAGAATTTTGAATTTAAATTGCAAGTCATTTTGGACCAGTCTGGTGTCGAAAACTGTGTAGTTGTAATGAATAGTTTGGGGAATTTTTCTAATTTTTGCATGTATTGTCCAATATAAAGTTTGAAATTTGAATTTATATGGTTTTTGTTACACAGCTACAGCTCGTTTATATAAGAAAAACCATTAACATTAAAAAAAGGAAAAATGGTCAAAACTGGTCAAACTCGTGATGTGCTGTTTCTGACCGACAATTATTTTCTAGTACTTTATATAAAAAATGATAAGTATTCACAATTTTTTTATTTTTTTTTTTTTGATGGGCATCACAAGTGTGAGAATTTCATGATTATTTGCATGGAGTCTCATGCCATGTGTATCTTATTGCAGCCACTCGCACATTTTTCTTGACTGATGTTTACCCATTATGAATGCCAAATTTGAAAGAAAAGATGTTTATAAGACTTATAAATGCTGAATTCCAATCAATGCTTGTGCATACATACATACATACATATGTGCATATATATTTAATGCCTGCATTAGAATGCTAATCAAAGTGCCTACGCGCAGCAATTAAAGTACGCTCATCCGCGTCATGTGCTTTTTATAAGGCCAAACATTATTTGCCGATAAGCATCACATTTTTTTTATGAGTACTCATTAACTACATACATATATACATACGTATATACTTATATGTGGACAGGAACAAAAATACGCGCATTCATATCGTTTTCCAATGTGTGTAAATGTGTATGTACTACAGAGTATGTGTGCTCGCCATTTCTGTGTAATTAGCTAGGCAAAATGTACTCGGATGTCACGTGTGATAATCCATCATATTTAAGACACTAAGTATAATTTGATTACCATACGCGTTCAATAGTTCCCATACACAGTCAAATCCAAAACTTAGTAATCACATTTCATAATTGCGTTTTGTTTACTTCAATAATTTGTAATCAATCGCCTGATAAATAATAAATATTTTTTCTATTCTATTCTATATAGTTATATGTATATATAAATATTATTTTTTTGTTTGCTTACAGTTGAGGATGCAAAAAAGTATGCCATAAAACTACGTCAGAAATCGTTGATTGCCAACGATACAACTGACGCCTCATCGTCGGCCTCTACATTGTGGTCGAACACAGCGTCACCCTTTATACCGAGTAGCAATGGCGTTAATTGCAACGACATCAATAGTAATGAACGCGATTCTAGTATGACTATATTGACCAGGGACGATGTGATACTCGCCCAGAAGGGACTGCCGCCACAACAGTATGACGCATTCGTGTTGTTCGCCGATGCGGATATAGAACAAGCCGCCGAAATACAAACCAAATTCGAGGAGAATGAAAAGTATAATTTCAAGGTATGAATATATTATATGTATGTGTGTATGTATGTATGTATATATACATACATGCATATGTAATAAGTAATTGTTTGCCAAAAATATTATTGTAATTTCTTTGATCATTTGTAATACCATCACTTCTCCCTTTTTGTGCTCCTTACAGTTGTGCTTTAAGAATCGTGATCTACTCGGTGGTGTGCCGTTCACGCATGTTGCATTAACGCAACTGATCGAGGAGCGCTGCCGCTATTTACTTGTGATCTTGACAAAAGAATTTCTCGATAGTCCAGAGAACCAATTCTTGATGAACTACACACATGCGCTGCAAATACGTGAGTACATACCTACATATTGTATATTTTGGTTATTTTATATAAAAGAGGAAAAATGTAACTTTTTTTTGTATTTTTTTTTCAGAGAATAATACGCGCAAAATCATACCGCTCATCTATGAGGATTCAGTTATTATACCACGTGCCTTAAAAATATACACACACCTCAAATACAATCCGGTACCTACGACGCTATTCGACTTTTGGGCGCGTCTTGGCGATTCAATACGACGCTCATATAACGCAGTAGACCCATCGCCATTTGGCCTAAATGAAGTTGACAAGTAAGCAAGCATAATTTTAATGACTAATAGTCCATTTGCACTAAGTTAACACAGCTAAGAGCTCTGCGAAGTTTCATATATATCAAGCGTTTCCACCATATTCGAATTAACTCAGGGAATTTGATTTTTGTTAACATTTTTTTTGACGCCTTCGAATAGATTATATCATGGCAGAAATACACTCGGAGGTTTGCCTGCCAAAGAGCGGCCGCTATTAGAAAAACACTTTCTATCAATTCGGGTTTCGTGCACGGAGATTCGAAACTACGCACCAATCCATTCGCCTACGGCAGCCGCCATACTTGCAAGCGCCAAAACGAACTTTTCTTTTAATTATTTCTTTTAATTATTTAGGATTGATCAATAGAAACACGCTACTTCAATAGATCTGATCCAGAGCGCTCGTGACGAGATGAGTTAGGTGTACATAATTAATTGACAGTGCAACAGTTGCCACATACTCACGAACAAGTCTGACATAATACAACTTAAATCTACCGCACCATTCCAATTGTAGTTGGGGGCAGAGTAGACCGATTTCCCGTGTGCCATCACGCTATTATATGTTTATAGATGTCTGACGGAGTGTCCTGTATCTGGTTCCTTGAGATCAGACTGCTCTATTGCTTTGTGTATGACAAACAGAATTTTCAGCTGGTGGCATCCAATAATCGTCACGTCAATCGCATTCCTTTCGCCCTTAATCTTAAGCGTAAAACTCTTACCATGGAAACCCCGCAGCGCGTCCTTTTCTATCTAACTATCATACGACTCATAAAGCTAAATCCAAATACAATCAGTTTATGTATGCCTAGAAGCTGTATATGCTTGAATGCGTTGCATGCCGTTCGGGGCCTGGCTATATTCTGTCCAGTCCGTTCACTATCAAATGTAACGGTTTAATGCATTTGGAGTGGTTATACGTAGCTCGGCTTCCAACAGATATCCTTCCTATTGTGGCCACTGCGGTAGCATTCTAGCAGAAACTACTGGTGATAGCTCCTTAACTGGAAGCATGAAAGTTTCACTGTGTAGCTGATGTTCATTAATACTCATCAGGCCTCAGCGCCATCATATCAGTATGATTAAAAAGCGTACAGTAGCCAAGGGACCTTCGAGGGCTAGAAAGTTGCAGTCTTATGCGAAAATTATGAAAAGCGATATATTAAACTCATTGGGCCCCATTGAATTGAATATAATTAAGAAAACATCCGAATATCATTTGTTATATAATTATTATGAAAGAAGCTATTTCAACTTTTTAACTTAAAAAAAGATGCCATAAAATAATCACTTCTCGACAAAGCAACTCATCTAACACCTCTCTTTTTATGATCCGTGCACGTCGAAATAGCATGACTCTTCCGCCAACAACACTTAGTGGGGTCGGCTTACTTACTAATTACTTAAGGGGTTACATGGGCTTCGTCGGGTAAAAAAAGGCCTATTTTCAATATATTTTTTTTTATGTAAAAAATTATTTATTTAATTCAAACTTTTTTCTGTCTTATAGATACATATTTAAAGAATAATTTCTGAAATTTAAAAAAAAAAAAATTAAAACTCCTCCATTGCGACATCATTTCCGGTGACCCCTCGAAAAAAAGGTGCGTCCGCGTTGTCAGCATAACTCCTGGCAGGAGCATCTAAAATGAAAAAACATAAATAAGTGTTTTAGTTAAGACCATAAACTCGTGCTTGAACGAAGGAAAGAAAAAAAGTAATAATTCGAATTTTGGCAAACATTTTTCCAAAACAATGAAAATTTCGGTCAAATTTGCTTGACATTTTGTTTTTTTTTTTAAATAGTTGTAATTGAAAACAAAATCCTTCGTCCAAGCACGAGTAAATTGTATCTCGAACACCTGTGTAAAATTTCATCAAGATCGGTTGAGTAGTTTTCGACAAAATTTGACAACCGACTTTGAAAACATGGTTCCGAAAAAAACGCATTTAAAGTTTTGAGTAACAATAAAAGTGGCTTGGAGCGCACACCTTCCAATGGCTGTATCTCTGAAACGATTATTCGGATCGACTTCAAAATTTAGGATAATAGTCTTGAGATGTTGTAGAAATTAATAAGCCAAAAAAATCGAACCCACGAAACCCATGTAACCCCTTAATCCTCCGTTCCCTGACAATCTACGTTACTGGAATAATCCGTGTTGTTGTAGTTGTTGTAGCAGCATAAACATTCCCCGTACATATACAGGCAATGCTGTTGAAGCGACATTCCTTGGCCGAATATGAATCCTGGTCGTTCTGGTTACGTAGAACTGACTGTTGTGGGAACGGAATAACCCATATTTTTAACCGGTGATCGTTTGTCCCTCAGTCATATCGCCTTAATTTATAATTGTTGTTGTAAAATCATAAAGCATGCCCAAAATAAGTGCATGACAGCGCCTTTTCCCCTCATTCGTCTCAGTACTTTCTTCTGCAAAACGTGTTTAATGTATTTTGCGATATTTTCATTCACTGATTTAGTTAAAAATTCATATCCGAAAAATTGAGTAAAAATATTAGATAAATTATTACACAACACCTGAAAATAGATCGGCACAAAAGAAAATAACTATAATAAATTATAGTTTGCTTCATCGAAAGCTTACAAATTTATCAGGAATATTTTGATTTCTAAAAAAATGTTTATAGAATTAAAGTAAATTTATTGTCTTTCCATCTAATAAACTTAACGAGAAATATTGTAGTAGTAATACTCGCTGCACTGAAACTTGCAGTATAAAAGCACACATGCATATGTATACATTTATATGCAATTATACTAACCACCTAATCACTCACTCAATGAAAATACTCGTAGCTTTCGTTATCATTTATCGATTTATATTTCTTTCTTTCACCCTCACAGCGTGCCCGCCAGTCGACAACTATCTAATGACACGAGCTACTCAAGCTTACCGAGCCCGCGCACAACTGCAACCACACCCACCTCGCCCACTTCACCAATACCGAGCATTAATATCAATGGGCATGCTTATACGCCCGAAGAGGAGAAGGAGGATGTATTTCAACAGAAGGAGCAACGTAATCATTTTACCAAGCGTTCATCATTGCGCCATCACAACAGTTTATACAGTCACAATCACAACAACAATCGCATTAGTCAACTAACCAACGGTTATGGGCTGCGAAATGCGCACTCCACCAGTCAGTTAAATGCTAGCATTACCGTTAATAATACCATCAGCATGAACGATCTCAGCATAAATGGTGAGGCAAAGAAGAAGAAGAAGAAACCTATCAAAGCTGTGCTCAAGCGGGTTTTTAGCCGCAGTAGTCCGAAACTGCAAGAAACGGCAGAATAGTATTTCGTATTTTGTTTTTTGTTTTTGTAATTTGTAATTGTACACTATTTTTAAAATCATATTTATAAATACTATTTAATATTTTTGTTGCAAAACCAATGAATATCATAACTATGTATATTGCAAGTGGATAAGAAAGTTGTAAAAGTTAGGTCTATTATACTGTATTGTATATTATTTATTAATTGAATTATGCGAATGTTGTTGTTGTATGCAAAATCAAAAAAACTTAAACCTCACAAACGTACATATGTAGTTCTTTACACGCTTTCAGCTCCTTCCACGCACACGCGCGCAGTCTGAGTCGTATACTTACAACTTACAAAGTTTATGTATGTAGTGGTGCGTTTATTTATAATAAATTTTTGTTTTTTGTTCAGCTTGTAAACGATATATACATATACATATTTACTGTTACTAAAGTCAATTTTCGCTAGCAGCTATTTTCCATAAGACGTTTAAAATATGTTAATTATATTTAAGCTTTTCAGTGCTCACTACATAATTCCTTAGCAATTTTTGCATTTTTCTTCTGCACTTATAAATGCTCATGCACATAGCGTACATATGTACGTACATACATACACACCATCACCATTCAGCGATCAGTTTTGCACGCATACGCATGTACATATGTATGTGCATACATATCTGATACTTGAATTTATGAAAAACTGCAAATCTATAATACTTGCACAAATCCGCGTCATTACAATGACTATTTTAACTGTTAAATTAACTGTTTGGATAATGCAAATATGTTAGCAAGCCATAAAGTGCTTTATAAATCAATTATTAAGAGTTAAATATATATGTATATGTATAAATATTCATGAGGAATATACTATTTTAAGACAACGAATAAAGACAATATGCAAACTTAACGAAAAAACCCATGTCATTCTTAATATATTCAATTATGATTCATTTAAAATTTAGTACGAAGTAAACAATGCATTCGATTGTTGTGCACAATGCGGGGAAAAAATGTATAATTGCTGTGGGCAAAACGATTTTATGAATGAAATGTTCGAAAGGCACTAAGCTATAGTCGAGCTTTGGCTGAGAGAAAATTCGGCTTTTTGAATACAATGGATTATTAACGCACAATATACATACATACACCCCGTTGCTTAATTATAAAGAAACAATAATTTCACTCATATTTTTTATTGTGTTTTAGAGACATCATTTTTACATGCACTGTTTGAAGCAGTGTGTTGAGAGAAACAAGTTCAAATAGCAAACAACAAAAACGACATCATTTGTATTAGGCAAGAAGAGTGTGGGCAAATACAACTATTGCGAAATTATAAACGCACTTTGGGGAGTCGTTTAAAATATTTTTTATTTTGCTCGCCATTATTGTCAGTAACTTCAAAGATCCCTTTTGAATTAAAAAACTTTTGTACTAAGGGAGTCCCATAAATGAAGAATGGCAATAATATAAACTTGTCAATAAACTGCTCGCACCAAATCACCCCACACGTTCTCCATAATATTGAGATCTGTAGAGATTGATGGTCACTCAAGAAAGCGAAAATATTGTTCAGCAAACTAACTGAAAGTGCGATGAGATGAATGACAGGCCGCATTATCTTGCTGGAAAACAGAACGCACATTTAGAAATGGCAATAATTTATCCGTAACTAAGCTTAGGTGTTCTTTGTAATACCTTTTGAGTTGTTCTTTGGGTGTTGATGAGCAGTGGATATTGGTCTTTCCAAGTGTAATCACAGCACACCACACCATCACAGATGCACCACCCAAAACTTTGTTTTTGAAAAATAGCTTGACTCTAACCGCAAATCTCTATAATAACTACTACACCCATCTGGCCCATCTAAGTTCAATTTATTTCCATCAGAAAAGATAACCTTAAAACAATTGGTCAAATTTGGAAAATGTATACACATTTTGCTCAACGTTAAGTTTTGGAGGTGGCCTCATTTTAGAGAACTTAGCGGTTAGGGGTAGTTAGAATTTTCAAAAGATTTGAATTTATTTTGCATTTTCTTAAACTATAATATGATAAATATATTCTCGGATAGCCAGGCGGCCATCAAATCAATGAATGCGGCTTTACTAAGATCGAAGGTTGAACAGTAATGCCGGGCAGCTCTAAATGATATTAGTGACGTATTCAAGGTCAGCCTTATTTGGGTTCCGGGACATAGAGATATTGAGGGAAACTGTAAAGCAGATGAGCTAGCCAGAAAGGGTGCCGCTCTCCAACTGCTGAGTGATAAAAGTACCATGGCCACGAGTAAACTAATAATAAAAAACCACTTTATCCAAGAGGCCAATATGTCATGGAGAAATGAAGATACGTGTCTAACAGCTAGACTACTATGGCCGCAAATAAACAAGAAAAGAACAAGGAATTGCTTAGTCTCTCAAAAGACAATATCTCGAAGGTCGTGGCTTGTTTAACCGGTCACTGGCTATTTGGCAGGCATTCCTCGAGACTAGGAGTTTTCTCCCATGAATATTGCAGAAGTTGCAGAGATGAGGAAGAGGAAGAAACAGTTGAGCACTTCCTTTGCAATTGTCCAGCCCTAGCTAAAATCAGAGCAGGTTGTCTAGGTAAATACTTTTTTAATTATCTTACAGAACTGTCTGGCGTGGGGCTGGCATCAATACTACGCTTCATAAGAGCCACGAAATGGTTCCACGAAGGAAGATAAATGAGGTTCCCGTGTAGCACAGTGGTATCACAACGGACCTGTAAGGTCTAAGTGAGTTGGTCGTGCAGACCGACTACCACCATAACCTAACCTAACCTAAACTATAATATTATATGTTAAAAATATTGTGTGAAAATTTGAAGTGAGTCGACAAATACTTTTCGTGTTATTCAACAATTAACAAAGGGCGTATAACTCTACATAAATCGATAGCAAAGCTTTAAATGCGTTTTTCTCAAAACGATGTTTTTTGAACTGGTGATCACTGTAACTTAAAAGCCGATTGGTAGATTTCAATAAAATTTATACTGCATTTGAAAAACATAAAAAACTCGTACCTGATCAAAGGATTTCTTTTCAATAATTTCGATTTATTTTTTTAACAATTAATTGTCGGTTTTTCCCCCGAAGATCTGAAAAATGTTGCCTGAGGCCGCCATATTGTTAGTTTTGAAAAAAGAGGCTTCGATCAGGCACAAGATTAATAATATTAATAAAACAAATTTTTCTTGTCCGATTGATTTTAAATGAATCTCCAAGGAGATTACATATTTTTTTTTTTTTGAAGTTTTTTTAAACTCAAATCGAAACATGAGGTATTAATGTCATGTTTTTAATTATTGAAAATCATAATTTTTTCGGGCCTCTGACTACCCCTAACCCCTTAATACTCACCGAACACTTTAAAACTCGACTTAACAGAGCCCGAGAAACATTGAGCCTTGATATCACGTAAACCTTTGTACTGCTTCGCGCCACGCGTATAACTTTTCGCACTTCACGGATGTTTAAAATATGTATTATTGTTGCCGTAGCAGCATAAACATTCCCCATATTTACATACGGGGAATGCTGTTGGAGTAACAGTCCTTGGCCGTATATAAATCCGGGTCGTTTCGGTCGCGTAGAACCGACTGTCGTGGAAACGTAAAACTAAAATTTGTGTTCATTTGCATTGGTTATTTGTAGCTCCATAATTTTCTTTTTTTTAATTTCCCGAAATGACTTTTTCGGAAGCAAATGCTAAAATTTCAACTTTTTTCCATTTCCGTTAGTTGTGTACCACACTTCATATTGATATAACATGCCCGAAATAAAGTTCAAACATTAATACCTTGAAATTATCTGTCAAATAAACTTAATTGCATGAATACATTTCTACTTAATCTTTTCCGTCTCTAAAAAAATACAATATAATAGCATTGTGCAAATCTCTATCAGGTTTTTTCCCAATTTTTTCCAATTTTTCAATTTTGGACCTTGGCCGGATATAAAAGTAACGTAGATCCGACTTATATGGGAACAAAATAATTTATAGTACTGATTCCGAGTTCAAATTTTTTACTACACTGAGATTTGTATGTTTTTCAATATCTCTCCTGAAGCGAATTTTACGAATAAAAATATTAAATCACATTTTACTTTTCAGTGCCCAGAAGTGGCATGCGAGAGACCTTGCATTTGGTTTTCAAAATTAGAGAACCCTCCATGTAAATTTATCATTTCGGAATTGCTTTATACAGGCGGTCAAAAATATATGATCTCAAATAGGTACAAGTATATATGTAAATAGTAACCACCATAGACAAAAACAACGTGCCGAAAATATATTTACATTTACTATTCGAAATATAAAGCCCTAAATATGTATTACTTTAGCAAACAGTTAATTCATGGAATATAGAGGTTTTGTGTATTTTAAATTAAATTATCTTCAAGATCTAGATAGCCCTTAAAGAGCTCGAGTTACTTTTAAAATTTTAAACAAACAACATTTTCTGTAAATTTTCTCATTTAACATTTCTTCATTCTAGCAAATATGGTGGATAAGTTAAAAAAACTGGCTGATTGTATTAATTTTGTAGTACACCGGAAGTGCGACGCCCTATGATTGAGTTCCGCTGTGGTGCACACATTGCACATATTTTTAAGCTTCAAAATTTGTATGGCTTATAATTTGCTTGGGTATAGCTCCGTAACAATAATAATTCATTTAAATATTGGTATCTATATACAACAAAAAAATATATATATTAGATATTTTAGTTTTGATCATTTTTGCGGAATAAATCAGCTTAATCACCCTGTAATCTTTGCGATACTGCCACTTTAATTGTTTTTCTTTGGTGCAATAACCGTTTTATGAAATCATTATTTAAGATCAAAGCCCAACATTTAGCGAGTTCAATAATAGTGAACTTAATGAAATACAGGCGAATTGAGTACTTTCTCGATCATTCTTGAATGAAATAAATATTTTACACCACACAGCTGTCTTCAATATATTCATTATAATAAATCCCTTTCAAAAATAAAGGTCGTTGGCAACACTTGTGCCGGCAAATTGTTGAAATTCTTCGCGTACGGAATTCTAATTTATTATTTTTGCTAAAACAGTAATTATTCTGACCATGGTGAACACTTTGTATAGCATCCATATCGGTCAGTTATTTTGAATGAATTCTAAATGAGCTTCTCAAAAAGGTAATTGGGCGAATAAAAGCAACAGGTAGAACACCCATCGAATGACAACAAGCAACAGCTGTGCGTAGTGCTGCTGGTAGAAAAAGAATATAAAAAGGTAAAACGTTTGATTATTTGCTTAAACATGCAAAAATATGTTTTTAGTTACAAAAAGAGCTTGGGCGAACTGCTGCACATTCGATCTATAGTTTCCATGTGCTGGCGTGCACTGCGACTCCTATATTTACATCGAGTACGCGGCCATATTGTTGATATCTGCGAAGGATGGTGCTTGATACAACGGCGGATAACTCGATACCTTTCTCCATGAATGTGCCAGCTTTCAATTGCAGTGAGGAAGCGCGCCTACTAGCCGATACCCCTCTTACGGAATTGAGCTCTGAGACGCGCATTAAACTTTCTGAAATGTTGAATGGCAGGAAGATTTTGAGACACGCAGGACACGATCGCGATTGGCGCGGCATTGCTGAGCTTGCAAAGGTAAGTAATTTTTGTAACACCAACTCGAATGATCCAATGCAGACAGTACTCAGTCAATGGTGCCACAAAAACTCAAACGAAGCAACATTTTGTCATCTACTGTATTTCTTGTCAAAAATCGATCGTTGGGATGTGAGCGATGATATTTTTACGTTTCTGAGTAAGTATGGCTTAAGCTAGACACGGAAAAGGGGAGAGATGAGATGATATAGATAATTTCTACCATTGCTTTTAGTAAAAGACGCACGTTTATTTGAGTGCAGAAGATCTTATGCAAATGCTGCAAGCGGCACAAGTTCTGAAAATGCAACATTTGCTGGAAGTGGGAGCATTGAAGAAAATGATGGTGTGAGCAATGGGAATTGTGAGGATGAAAGCGATGTTCATGAAAATAGTGATGATTCCGATAATGATGCCAATGCTGATGGAGGTTCCAGTTCCTCACCAAGCCCACCGCCGAGTCCCCCGCCAAGTCCCCCACCAAATTTGGAATCCCTAATAGAACGTGTTGAGCTGTTAACAAATGCTAACACTCCGGCTCGAGTAATACAACCTACACTTGATCAAACAAGGAAAGAGTCTTTGGCTGTAGCTGTTGCTGTGCAATCGAAACAGCCAGAACCCGAGCTGATCGTAGATGAAGTAAATGCATTAACGCGCCAAGATGCAGCGCGCTTACGCAGAGGTTTGCCACTTACCAAGTACGATGCCTTCGTGTTGTACGCCGATCCTGATCAAGATTACGCCAATGAGTTGCAGCAAAAATTGGAAAAATATACCGAATTCAATTTCGAGGCAAGTGAATGTTACGATATGAAAGTGTGACGTTTGCGAGTTGGAAAATATAATAAACAAATTTTCTATTTCAGCTAGTCTTTAAGAATCGTGATTTGCTTGGTGGCACTTTTTTCCACGATGCTGTGACGGAGCTTATTGAAGATCGTTGCAATTATGTGTTGCTGATTGTAACACGAAATTTTAGCCGAGATTTCGAAAGTTGCTTCTTTTTCAACAATACGCAGTCGTTACAATTAAGTAAATATACATAGAAAGTCTCCTTTATTGTTATTTTTTTTCATTCTCTTTAATCTGCAGAAGAAAATCGTCGAAGAATCATACCTTTACTATACGACTTACATTTGCCGCGTGCTTTGCGTGGATTGCATACTTTGAAATATAATAGCGAACACTTTTGGGATCTCTTGACCGATTCCTTGAGTGTAAAAGTGCCGCCGTTACTTACAAAAGTCACAGAACACAAAGAGTATGTATGCCGATATTAAATGCATATTAAGAAAAAATTATGAGCATATTTTAATGTAATTTTTTAGCAATACTGCAGTGTTACCAAGTATGCCAAAACCACCAGACACACCAATTGCCGATAATGAGCAGAAATCAAAAAGCAAAACAACTGGAGATAAGCTTGTAGGCAAAAAGAAGCTGTTGAAGAAGCCTGAATGGATTAAAAAGAAAAAAGTACAAAAATGAGTTTAAAAGTGTCTTTAACGCCAATTTGAAAGGCGTGTGTGCATTTACTTGCCAATTTGTTTGGAAGCCAAAAAATATACTTATACTTACATACATATATACTGAGATTAGCTGAAGGTTGCCAATAGGTGCAGCATCATTTATATCATTTATAGGGTTATATGCTTATATGCTTTTTTCATTTAAAGTTAAAAAAATGTGTGAACGCCACGTAGTTTTAGATTGAAATGTCGAAATATTTGTACTTAAAAATTTGTGTAATTAAATGTGTAAAGCTGTTTATGTGCGATTTGGAACCAAAAAAAGTAAAATATTGTATTAGATGTAGATGGCTTTTCAGAGAAGGAAAAAAAAAGAAATGTAAACTGAAGAAATCGAAATGAAGCTAATAAGGCAGTTCGGGAATACGACGCTACAGCTTGGGATAAGTCTATTTGGTTGTTGTTGTAGCAGTTTACTATACCCTGCCAGTGCAATGCACATTATATGTCGTCTACGCCTAGCTCATCTAACGGTTGGCCCTGGAAACTTGCGCTTTCGACAGGTTGGCCCCATAGAGAAAGGCATGTAAGACGAGTGAGTATGATGAGGCATGTGCAAAGGTGGTTAGTATCGTGCGGGGAGCCTTCACATGCTGCACATATGTTTATTATGTCGGGGTCAATTCTGGATAGGTAGGGGTTTAGCCTGCTACAGTATCCAGAACGTAATTGGGCCAGTGTTACGCAGGTCGTTCGGGGTTGCTGGAGCTTTTCCTCTAATGTGGGTGGAGATTGGACTCCAATTACGGCATTTGGGGGTCAGGAGCTTAAGAAGGTGGTAAAGGTCTCCCGATGAATGTGGTTAAGTGTATGGCTAAACACCGTCCGGTGCAGTAGTTGTCGGTTAGTTTTGTCCAGGATCTTGTCGGAGTAGTTGAAGGGATACCTCCTGACGTGCCTGGAAGGCGGCTCTGGTTCAAGAAGGGAAACCTACGTAGCACCTGTGCCTCATTATGCAGATATGGGGAGGACATCAGGAGGCATCCTGTGGCTGTCCTAATGGCAGAGTTTTGGCATGTCTGGGGTTGTTACAGTCGGAATTAATCTTGAGTTGTAGTTTGACCGCCGTAGCCGAATGGGTTGGTGCGTAACTACCATTCGGAATTCACAGAGAGAACGCAGGTTCGAATCTCGGTGAAACACCAAAATTAAGAAAAACATTTTTCTAATAGCGGTCGCCCCTCGGCAGGCAATGGCAAACCTCCGAGTGTATTTCTGCCATAAAAAAGCTTCTCATAAAAATATCTGTAGTTCGGAGTCGGCTTGAAACTGTAGGTCCCCTCCATTTGTGGAACAACATCAAGACGCACACCACAAATAGTCCTCCTCCTCCACCCAAAAAGGGTATGCGCGCCAAATATATATATATATATGTAGTTTGACCTGCTTTGTGCCATGGCAGCCTGTTCTACGCTACCGGAATTACTCGGGTTTTCCCCGGCCAAGAGCTGGCGCCTCAGTAAACTAGCCTTGTCTAGTGCACCGACCCAAGTCTATTTGGTCTACTATGTATAGGGGTTTTCAGTAAGAGCGCTTCAACTTTTGAACTTTTTTGAATAAAACACAAACGGCTTGACTTTTTTAACTATTTTTTTTTTTTTATCGAGTTTGAACATATACATTTAAGTATGAAATTCGATTTCTTTTGCATGACCACCGCGTGCACGTTTTACGAAGTCCAATCGTTGAACCCAATTTTCGACCACTCTTTTGCATAAATCGGCCGAAATTCCAGCAATTTCGCGTTCAATATTGGCTCTGAGCTCACAAAGCGTCGCCGGCTTGTTACTGTAGACCAATGACTTCACATAACCCCAAAACGGGACGGCTTGTTAAATGGACCGTAAAATGGCCGTAATGCTCTTAAAGTAGCAACAACAGAACGATTATTTTCATAAAAAATTTGCACGATTTGCAATCGTTGCTTAAGTGTGTAGCGTTCCATGATGAAATGTGTACTAATGAAGTTTACAAATGACAAGCGAAAAATAAAAAACGGAATACCGCAAGGCTCACCCCTTTCAGTAATTCTATTCCTAATAGCATACAATAAACTTTGTGCCACAATTTCTTTTTATAAAGAAGTCTCGTTCTGCGCTTACGCAGATGATTTCAATCTTTTAGTTAAACAAAAAAAGGATAAAAATGTTAGTATTAATCTAAACAATTTATTTGGAGACATTAACTCCTGGTGTAACTACTCTGGTGCTTCACTCTCGGTACAAAAATGCAAACACTTACATATATGCCGTAAAAAACAGTGCTCGCCCTCTGTCCACTGCAACAACATCCAAATAAATAAGGTAGATACTCTAAGAATACTAGGAGTCACTTTTAACAACCACTATAATTGGAATTCACACATAGCACTTCTTCAACAAAACCTTTCACAGCGCCTTAATATCATCAAGTGCCTCTCTAGCTTCAAATTCAATTGCAACTCAGTAACACTTATACAAGTAACGAAAGCGCTCTTGATATCAAGAATTGATTTCGGCCTCTTTCTATATGGTTTCGCACCTAAATCTGCTCTAAATAAGTTAAGAACTATTCTGAATGCGGCTATAAGAACCGCGCTAGGAGCATTTAGAACGTCCCCGATTAATAATATGCTTTTTGAAGCTAACATTCCCTCAATAGAAGCGAAAAGGGACTATATCACAAATAAATTAAATAAAGTGCTTATGAACAGCTATGATGCCCCTCTCTTCAAAATTGCTCAAACCTACAAAAAAAATAGGCCATCTAAAAGAGTCCCCTCAGCAGTTAGTAGAGCAGTCCTCAACAGCAAAAAACTTAACCTTCCATATCTACCACTAAAACCTATTCTAACCCACATCCCCCCTGGCGTTTACAGAAAGCAATAGTCAACACTGAGCTCCGAAAGTATAAAAAATTCGAAACACCCGCTATAATATATCAACAAGCTTTTGCACACATACAAAATGAACTCAAGGATTACACCTTCATATACACAGACGGCTCCCAAAGCAATAATATGATCGGATTTGGCGTAACTACCGAAAATGAAAACTTAGTAGTATCCAACCTAGCTGCATACAGTACAGTCTACTCTGCTGAATTAATTGCTATCATGTCGGCTGTTAATATAATTAGAAAAAAAAAAGGTAAATTTGCAATTTGCTCCGATTCACTTTCATCTCTCGATGCCATATCCAATATCGAAAACAATGATTACTATCCCAGTTCTATCCGTAGTATTTTACAAACAAAATACCCAAATATTTTACTGATATGGTCCCCGGGCCATGCCCTTATAAAGGGTAACGAATTTGCCGATAGCACAGCTAAATACGCCACCATAGCTCCTGTATTAACAACTACTAATCTAAATGTTAATGATATAGCTGAATTTCTTAAGAAAAAATTCATAAAACAATATAAGTCTGAGACTTGGCAAAAATGCTCAACTTGGTACAAAGCGCAAAATGTTAAAAAGCTTGATTTAAGCAACCTCCTAAAACACGCCAACCTTTCACTTTCTAGAATGGACCTTGTTAAACTCACGCGAGTACGTTTGGGCCATTCAAAATTAACCCATAAACACCTTATCGACAGCAACACCCCCAGAAGATGTCAGTTTTGTAACTCCACCCCGATCTACATTAATCACGTTATTTCCGAATGTTATCCCTTCAACTCACTAAGAAAAAATATATTCCATAACACCGATCCCATTCAATGCATTTCCAACCCCACAATCGATAATATTAAAAAAATTATAGCCTTCTTAAAAATATCAAAATTATATTACGAAATTTAAACAAGCATGTCGAAAAATTATATTGTATCTCCTAATTTATAATGAAATTCTAAACGACGCATAAGCACTTAGTATTAAGCATTAATTAAGCACTAATTCTATATCATAAGAAGAAGCTGAAGGCCTTAGCAGCCATAGCTCTCCTAACTAGGCTTATAATTTTAATTATAAGTTTCAGTTTGTAATAATAATAATAATAATTGCGTCGTTCGCCCTCCCTATCGGAAAAAGTTGAAGCTCACCTATTGAATAACCCTATACATCCGTTATGTTGCATGCACTTAAACGTATTTGTTGCATAATCAGATCAGATTTCAATGAAATAGAAACAACCGTTGCATGATTTTTTTTTTTTTTGTAATTTTTTGCATTTTATTATTTTTCATCATAAATAACTTTGTTGTTTGTTTGTTGTTGTCGTTTGTTATTTGTTTTTCTTCATTGCTGCTTCTCTCTTTGAATTGTTGTTTTTGTATTGTTATTTATTTTATTTTTTATACTTGTTGCTGCATTCATTGCATACCTAACGTCTAACTCTCAGCATCCTCCTCAGCATCGTCATCATCATCCTTAATTCACGCAACGCAACGCATGGCAACGTTTTACATATGTATGTGTGTAATTATGTGTGTTTGCGAGTACATATTTTTTTTTTAATTTTTGAATTTTTATTTTTTTGCATTAGTTATTTATACATACATACCTACGTATTTGCGCATGAATAATTCAATTGGTTCTTGTTGTTTTTGTTCATGTGTCGCCGTTTGACTTCACTGTATGACTGACTGACTGTTTGACTAATGTTTTTAAGTTCGTTAGTTGATTAATGCCACCTACATACATACAGATGCATACCGATTTATTTCACAATTATTTCTTCTCATTTATTGTTTATTAGTATTTGTTTTTGTTGCTTTAGCTGTTGCTGTTGCTGTTGCCGTTGCTGCATCTATTAGACCTAAATTGTTTGTATGTGTGTGTGTACGAGTGTGTGAATTTCTGCCCGCGGCAGTTTCCATTGGCCTATCGTCTAATATTTCTAATTTTCATTGCTGCTGGGAGTTGTTGTTCTTGCTGCAATTATTGTTTGCAATAATGCAAAGCATTTGCTTGTTGCTGTTTGTTTTTGTATTCGGCTTATACTCGTATGAATGTGGTTTCATGCTGTTTAATTTATAATTTTATTTATTTCATTAATCAAAATTATTATTATTTATAACTTTTTGTTTTAGTAATAATGATAATCATAATAATAATCAGTATAATCATAATGCTTACAACTAAATTAATACAATTTTTCATTCAATTTTTTATCGCATTGAATTACTATTTTCATCATTTCTCTCTTCATCTCTTTCGCTTCACTTAACTTCTGCAATTTTTTTTTTTTTTTTTTTTTTGCTGCTTTAACTTGAACTTTATCTGCTTCTGCTACTACTTCTGCTTTGCTACGCTTACTATTATTATTTTTTTCATATATCTCTGCTTGCCGTTCATTTATGAAGTAACAAAATTAATAAAAACAATTTAATTGATCTTATTTTGTTTTTGTTTTAAATTACAATAATATGCTAGTTGTGTTTTCCTTTTTTTATATATTAATGTATTATAATATATTTTTATTTTTTATTGTTTTCTTAAATTTCTCAATCATTTTATGCGCTTGCTTTATGAACTAATGTGTCTGCTTTTTTGCTGTATTTGCTTTTAACTTTTGTCTTATTTGTTTATTCTGTATGCTTTTTGTTGTTTTTGTTATGTTCGTAACTTTCAATGTGTGTTGTTTTTTGGTTTTTTAATAAAAATGATTCCTAATGTTTATTTTATTAAAATTATTTTCATTTCTGCACTAATCAGATTTGAGCAAACACGTTTTTAGACTTCGTTTAGTTATTTTTTCCAAATCCAATTTTGTTTTAATTTTTTATTTTTATCTCTTGCTCGCATCCTTTCGTTTTATTTAGTTTTTTTTTTGTTTTTTAATTTCTTTCATTTGTTCCATTAACCTTTGCACTGTTTTATAAACTTTTTTCTTATCTTTTAAATATTTTTTTTTACAGTTTTCCTCTTTTAATTTCAATTTAACTTTTACTTATTTTATTTGCTTCTTTCCTTAAGGGTTGATTGCATTTATACCGCGAGAAATGAATCCACTGATTTAAGTCAATTTTTCATTCATCGCCTTCACTATTTAATATTCACCTCATTTTCTTACAATTTTATATTTTATTTTAACTTTTTTCTACAATTTGTTCTGTGTGTACCGGAGCTTACAGTCTACTAAAAACAAAACTATTCTTATGCTTTCACGCATAACATTGGAAGTGAGTTCGTGAGTGGTTGGTAGTAGTGGCTAAGTGACGCGTGAGTGTTTGGGAATGTTTGTTGATTTGATTTTTTTTTTAGTTTTCTTTCTTTGCTGAAGTGCGACTGCTCTGATTGCGCGAGTAATTTGGTTTGGTGAAATTGTGGTTTCTTTTTTTAATTTTAAGGATTCTCATTAACGCTTCTTTTAGCTGATGTGTGTTTTTCTCCACAAGGCAAGAAGCGGCCCGAGTTGGTTCTTAGCAGTGTAAAATTAACAGTTAGAGCACTTCGAGAATTTTTCAAAAGATGTGCAAACGCGTGCTTATATACATATATTTGTACATATGCAAAGCAGCAGCTTCAAAACTGTTGCGCTTAGTTGGTGTATGCTTTGGAAATTAAAAAAAAAAATAAAAACCAATAAAAAATAAAAAAATATATAAAAAAATTAAAAATAAAAAAAAAAAACTGTTTCAGTTCTGAAAATTTCCAAAAATGAAATGCTTGACACTAACTTAGTTTTCCTCGAGGTCTTACTGCCAGGCCTTCAAAACTGTTGCGCTTAGTTGGTGTATGCTTTGGAAATTCAAAACAAAAAAGGAAATTTTTTGAAAATTTTAGTTCTAAAAATTTCAAAAAATGTAGTTTTCTTCGAAGTCATACTACTAGGCCTGTTCCGTTTTTCAATTATTAAAAATGTGCCTGGAAGCAAGACAAAAAATCTCTGTCTTCTGCATTACAATGCGATTTGAAAATTTAAAACACACAGTTCTCCTCCTATTTGTGTTAGCTTTTTTAACATTTTTTTATTTCCCTTAAAGTCAATCAATCGTTTCATTTCAATACGGCGGTTCCACCGCAGGCGACACTTATCAATTGAAGTCGGGACACCGAGCAAAATTTTTGGAATGCAGAGCAGAGGTCTGATAAAAGTTATTTTATATTTTATGTTAAAATGAAAAAAAAAAAAATTTCAATGCAGACCGATTTAGTGGCACGTCTCACAACTGTTACATCACACGTTTAGAAGTATTTTATATGGAAGAAAATGCATAACATCGTACGCGAAAAAATTATCCAAAATCCACGCTATTTTTGAGCGACCTCAAATTTACACTTCATTATACCAAAAATGAATAGGCTATAAAACTAAATGCCCAGCAGTTTTCTAAAGATTATAATTGAAAAGTGCAAAATTTTGATGAGAATTTTTTTTAAATGTATTCATTTTTTGCGAATTTCGTACAACATGTGGAACTTTGATTTATACGGTTTTTCTTAAACAATGAACTATATTTTTATAAAAAATTAACGAAAAAAATGTATCATGGAAAATATTGGGTTTAATGTGGACACAAGTCGAGCATATACAAAATATATTATATATTTAACAACTCGTGTACCCCAGATGCAAATATAAAGCCATACTACAGCTCGACTTTAAATTACAGTAAAGACACCCCTGCCAAGAAGAAGTTGGCCAACTTGTTCCGATCTGAAATCTAAAATTCAATCAAAACTGTCACAAGCTAATGTTATTGTTAGGGGTCTTTACAATTCGAAAAATAGTCTGTGACCGCGATAGTCTATCATAGCGGTTTTTAGAATTAGAATTGCTCGCCATCTTAATTGGTATACCCGTGATCTTAGCCGAGCTGTTTATATTTTTCAGTGAAAATACTTAATAATTCATTGTTAACGGGCTTTTGGATATGATGCACATTGTTTTTTTTTTTTCAAGATCTTCTTTTGAAAATAGTTATTTTCGGGTTCAAACTTAAAAAGAAAAAATGTTTTCTTCTTGTCTTGTTATTAATTTTTTTTAATAAAACTGTGCATGAAAGATCGAAACATTGCGAAAAATACGTCTACTAAAGCGTCAAGAAAGATTTTGGAAAGATCCTAGGGGAACTATAAACACAGAACCCCTGAAAAAACTTGAGTATCAAACTCAGTTATTAAAAGACTAGACTTTACTCGTAGTATAGGAAAATGTTGTTGCAGTAAATATTGAACTGGAACTTTAAACTTGGGTATATGTGGAAAGGGTATTTCCACGGCCAGAATTATGTCCTAAACAAAAACATGTTGGACTACGCTACGCAAGGAAGCACCGATTCTCTAGAAAATGATTAAACATAACAATAAATAATTGGCGCGTACGCTTTTGTTAGGTGTTTGGCCGAGCTCCTTCTCCTATTTGTGGCGTACGTCTTGCTCTGGTTTCACAAATGGAGGGACCTACAGTTTCAAGCCGACTCCAAACGGCAGATATTTTTTATAAGGAGCGTTTTCATGGCAGAAATACACTCGGAGTTTTGCCATTGCCTGCCGAGGAGCGGCCGCTATTAGAAAAAACGTTTTCTTGATTTTGGTGTTTCGCGCATATTCGAACCTACTTTCACCGAATTCTGAATGGAATCACGCACCAAGCCACTCAGCTACAGCGGCTGACAAACGATTAGAAATCATTAATATCACTGGAATTTTAACTTTACTTTTAGGCAAAAATTTTAATAATTGATCTCACTTAATTTCGGCCTTTTTAATACAATGACGTACTCCGTTTTGTCAGATCGGCTCCAGCTTTCGCTATAACGGTATTTGAAAATTTTTGATTTAGCAAAAATCTTTCATCAAATGGAAAACTTTTTAAATCTTAAAGAATTAATTATATAAATAATAAGCGATATAAAAAAAAAATTCACAAACGTTTTTATTGCATTATTTAATTTTTATTTTGTTTTTGATCTTTTCGTTAAACGAATTTGATTAATACTAAGTTTCCACCGCAGCCGCTATCGTGTTCTCTGCCGCTATCGTGTTCTTAGCGCAAACACGAAACAAAACTCCTGTCAAATCCCATACAAAATTAAAACACAACTCCATACCTAAACCCACTTTTCAAAGCGTGTTTTGTTGGTTTGCGTCTAATTCAAAGCGTGTTTTGTTGGGTTTGCGTCTAATTTAATTATTAAGTGGTGGCAATGTTGCTCATTTTCCTCATTTATTATTGCATTCTTATCGAAATATGGCAACAATGATTGCAATTTGTCAATATGATATTTGATTGACGGCCGCCGTAGCCGAGTGGGTTGGTGCGTGATCACCATTCGGAATTCACAGAGAGGTCGTTGGTTCGAATCTCGGTGAAAGCAAAATTAATAAAAACATTTTTCTAATAGCGGTCGCCCCTCGGCAGGCAATGGCAAACCTCCGAGTGTATTTCTGCCATGAAAAAAATCTGCTCATAAACATATCATAAAACAAAATGAAATAAATGTATAAAAAAAAAAATTTTTTTGTGATTCGAACCAAGGATTTCGGATCGGAAGCCCACATTGCTAGCCGCTGGGCTATCGCGCTGTGCTGTCGCCGCAAAATAATGTATCATAAATCTGTTTACCATACCAAAGACCATACACTTTGCAAACACATTTCGGTGGAAACAGTTGACAGTTCTCCCAAACACAACTCCTGCAAACACGGTGTTTACTTTTGGTGGAAACGCCATATAAATATTAATGTTCTTGCAAAATACTACTCAGTTTTAAAGTTATTTTGTTAAAATTTTGCACAGAACTGTGTGATAGTATTGTTTAATCTCATCGTTTCTAAGGGAAATTTTCAAATCACATTCTCTCGAAAACTGGAGCCAATCTGTAAAACGGTACTTGCCAGTTACTTACGAAGATTTATTGTTAGATCAGTTATGACTTGGCCATACGTGACATATAAGGAGATAACCGCAATCTTCCTCGTTTTAACAAAAATGGATTCTGATTTTTATTTAAATTTGTTACACGGAATTCGGAGAGAAAATTGTTGGCGCAAAATATATAACCCAACATGCTGCTATACCGAACCCAAAATGAAAAGCTTTACAGAAATAAGGACTCTCGAATGGGGCAAGGCGTCAGTTCAAGGGCACGAAAGATCTTCAACGAGCAATTCAGGAAGAATGAGAAAACGTCGTTTCTTTTGAATTTAAATCTTAATTTTTTTAACAACCTACTTCGAAATCCTTCGAGCAGCTCTGGGCGCTTTTTAATTTTTTTTTGTAGCAAAGCTGAAAAATTTGTTAAAAATAAACTTAAGTTAGCTTCCAGCTCTTAATTTTTTTTTGTAAATTTCTTAAATTATACAAATTTCGCGTGTACTTCTAAATATTTGGCTTAGTGTATTGGGGATATGAAGAACAGTGCTGCCAGATTCTGTAAAATGCACCTTGACCTTTAACCTTCCGTTGGGCACCTTTTTAAAACCTTCGATTGGGCACCCGGGTTTGGCTTTTTTTCGTCCTGTTCGAGGATCCTTTTTAAAAGATGATATCCATAAATCGATAGAAAATTCAATTTTAGGAAGCTACCTGGATGTTCAAGTCGTGAGCTATAATAGAAATATGTTAAATTTGCTTCCAAAGCGGATAAAGTCTGGCCAGAAAAGTCCCAGATGCCCTACGACGGATTAAGTAACATGCTGCGCTAATTTTTTACCTCACACGCATAAAATATATTGTTTTAAAGCAAGGAAGATGCCGTTATCAATCTTTTCTAAAAAGCATACACCAGTGCGAGTACATAATTTTTTTTTAATGAAAATGTGAATTGGTAAATTAAAAATCTTAATTTTATTATCTTTAAGCATCCTTTTTTATATTCACCGCAGGGTGCAACCAAAAATACGGATGTTACTCTACCCAAGGGTTAAGATTAATTCTGTGAAGTACTACTTAAGTACAGATGTAAAAGTTGCTGAATTTATAAAAATTAATACCAAATATTATCAAAAATTTTAATTTTTCTATTTCAATATCTCGAAAACTAAGCAGGATTTTGAAAAATGTTATTAAAAAATAATTCATCAACAAAATGAGTTGCTCCCTTTACAGCAGTGAATTGTTTGTTTTCAATTATATTCGAACCAACAACGCGCCCTGCCAGACATTTTAAATTTTTTTTCCTTTGATTGAGATGTTTTAGTTTGTTCTATTACAATCATTTTTTGCAATCATTGTTTGTTATGTTTTGTGAATGTGTTTCGTATTATTAATTTAATTTATTGCTATTTTAGTGTGCACTTTGTGCAATTTTCAACATTTATAATTTTTCCGAAAAATTTCATTTACATTTTGTTTTATTTTATCTTTTCACTTTGAAGCCCAAATTTTTTTATTAATTTTTAATTTTTGCTTGTATTAAAATTTCATTTACAGGACACTGAAGACTGATTTGTTTGACCAAAAAATGTATTTACATTAACTGATTCAAAATAAATAGAAAAATTAAAAGTTTCCAAAGCAAAAATTGTCTAATTATTAGAGAGCATCTAATTAATAATAATTTTATGAATGCTTGGAAAATATACACTTCTATACAAAAACTATAATCAGTGCTTGCTTAGACACCAAGAACCATGAGATTTAATAAAATTTATGTAGAATATCTCAGATACAAGCGGTCGACTGTCAAATTTGTATATAACTTTTGAAGACAACAACCACTGCTCACGCGACTACCCTAAAACAAGTAATAAACTGTAAAAACCTCAATTATGAATTCTGCTAATACGGCAGCGTAAAATATTTGCTCGGTTGGCTTTTAAAAGTCGAGTGAAAATGAATCCCATGATTGCCTGCTAGTCCTTACAATATCCGAGCAAATGTACTCGTAAATGTATCTATTCCTTACAAGTACATTGAACACACATTTTTTTCCAAGTTTTCCGATTGTTGCTTTGATTTCTGTATGCTGAAAGCTTGCCATTCTCGTTATTTTGAGAGAAAAGCCTCAGGGGCACCCTCAAAGCTTCAAATCATCTTAAGTTTGTTTTTTCATCCAGATATGAAAGTACTTACATATGCAAAAGTTGAGTATATGATTAAAGTCTCCCCTCTCTGTGAGGGCAATCCAAATAAATCAGATTAATGCTCTGTACTTCCATTATTAAAGTTTCCCAAACTTACTGGTTTAACTAAACGTTTCAATTTGAGACAATCGGGCAAAGCCACACCGCATCTTAAGCTGAGCTGAAAATTTTTTTCTAAAGAGTAAGCGCGAGGGTGGGCCCATAAGACTCTGCACAGGTAGCGTTGCCGTATCAAATTCGACATTATGCTTGTCAAGAAACAGCTAACTATCTGGCTGATCTGATAAATTAATACTTTTGCTGTGACAGCTATTTGAAAAAAACAACTTTAAGCATTTTCGTAGTAAGTAAATTTCGTGTGTCCATTAAAAAAATCTGCATAAAACCAAAATAAATGCTTGAAATGATCAGTCAATCCCGCTGTGTGTTGAACCAGCTGAAGCGACACTGCACAATGTGACCGTCCAAATTTCAAATCAGAAATGGTAGGTTTTCGGTTGGTCGGCAAGTGAAGCTATGCGAGTTTGAAGCGTCTACAGGCTAGACAAATGGATCAGTGATTTGGTTGGTTGGTTAGTTAAAGTGGCGATTCATGCAGAATCGAACTATCGTTTTCGTCCCATTTGATATCTGTTTAGCATAAATATTGGGATATGGAACAGCTATGCGCAACATGATTGCCTTAAATGCTCAAATAGTTACAGATGTAGAAAAATACTATAAGTCAGTCGGCATCATTCTAAAATGAGCATGCTGAGTTAAGCAAAATTTCAATCCTAGATGAGTTCTATTTAGAGCTCAGTTAGCTCATAATTAATTTACGTAACTTAACTTAACTTAATACTTTGCTCAACCTACTATATGAAAAGCTGTGTTAGCGGCTGTTTAAAACTTATTTAAAATTTATTCGTTATAAGGCAAAACATCAAAAATCATAAGCTAAATTTTTTTTTCAAAAATCAACGCTATTTGAAACTTATACTTTATAAAGGGTGGTTCAATTTTGAGGGCCGATGTTGAATGTGAACCACACCTAAACGTCACCGACACCGTTGGACTTCTTTCTTTGGGGTTATTTGAAAGAAAAAGTGTACGTCGATAAGCCAGCAACAATTCAAGAGCTAAAGGTTGAAATAATTCGGCACATTAACGGCATAGAACCTCAATAATGCCTCAGCGTCATTGAAAATTTAGACCATCGGATGGAGGTGTGCCGCCGAGGCCGCAACGGTCATTTGGCCGATATTTTGTTCCATGCGTAATTGAGCCATACCAATATTATCATAATAAAGAGAAATGACAATAATTTCCTAAAAAAACTGTGTTTTATTCAAAATCAACACCGGCTCCTGAAACTTAACCACCCTTTATATATCAAAATTCTATCTAATTCAATGGGCTGTACGAGTAAAATTGCGTATTCAAAATTTGTCTCAAAATTCTGATTAAATGTGAAATTTTGATATAAATTTATTGATGTTTTTTTTAATTTATACAAAATTTGGAACTTAGACTGAACAAAATTTGAAACGGATTTTCTAGGAAATTGAATCATATTTTCATAAGAAAAATACTAAAATTAAATAAGAAATAAATAAATTGTGAAAACTTGTCAAAAAGTCTAAGATGATAGTTATTTAACACAGTCTACATACATATATCCACTGAAATTCTGAATACAAATATTTATCTAAAAATTCATGGCATATAATAATACATTTTAAATATTAAAACTGCATCGAGAGCATCTTGAAACTGCGCATCAAAATTCTTGAGGGCGAAAAGCGGGTGAAGTTTGGAGTTGTGAAGTTCGTCTTCAGCGTTGCTCTGCCCTGCCGCCTTTTCCTGCGGTTCTCAATTTAATCGATTTCAAGTGAGGAAACTCAACAGTTCGATATTTTCGCTTCGTTACTGAACATTATTGAAATTTAAGTAAGCGTGAGGGTAGAGGTCTGCGGCCGCATTACCAGCGACGTAAACGCGTGAACAAATTTTATGAAACATTTAAAATGAATGAATTAATTATTGTAAAAAATCATGGAAATTAATTCGGTTATGTACACTTTTCTCTATTAATGGGGTTAGATGCAAAAAAAAAAATAAACTTAAATAAAATAACATATGTTTAATTTAAGTTTTTCGTTTTGTTAAAAAGCTTTTACATATTAAATAGATTATTTAATGAAATAAAAAGTGCTAACGCATAATAGAGTGCTAAGAAAAATCATTCAAAATTAAGATACACAGCTTGTAAGTGCATATTTACCAGCTAAGACTCCCCATTGAGAATGAAAACTAAAATAATTCAAAAATCAATACCTTACGCATTAGGGCGGGTCGATTTAAAAATCGTATTCTAGGGATCAAAATAAGAAACTTTGCCGAAGGAACCATACCTCTAAAACGAATTCTGATGTCCCCAAATTTCCAAATATCACCATTTTTGGCCTTTACATGAAAAAATCAGCTAAATGGCTATGTGTTTTCTTTATTTTTATTTATTTATAATAATATTTATTATTTATTTATAATAATATCTATTTTTTCTCTTAAGAAATTTATTTAGTCAGAACATATGTAAATGAAAAAATTAATTTAAGTGAGTTATAGAAAAGAAACTAAAAAGTTCGACCCAAATTGGGGGACATCAGAATTTGTTTTAGAGGTATGGTTCCTTCGGCAATGTTTCTTATTTTATCCCTAGAATATGATTTTCACAGAGCAATGGGCGATTTTTGTGCCTCCCCACCCAATTCACCCAATTTTGTTTTTGAATAATTTTTTTTACTACTTACAAAAAAACAAAAGTGTTTTTGAGTGATAAAAATCTTTTTTTGTATAGGTCAATAGGTATTATAGAATGCATGGCGTCAACAGTTGTAGCAAAAGGAAATCACTTCCAAAATGCCACTGGCCTGAACTACTATTACTACTACTACCACCTAAATGATCGAAAAATAAATTATTATAGCTTATTCTGGAGAACGTTTTCATTATTTGTGCAAATAATGTTTTCACACTTTTTATGCAAAAATAATTAATAATTAATAAAATGAAAAGTCAATGCCTTCATTAAGTTGAGAATCATTGATAATAATGCGATTGGTCAGTTCCAAATATGAATAACTTAATGAAGTTCGTTCCCATGACAGGCGGTACCGGAACGACCCGACCAGCAGCAATTCCCGTCGCATATGTAGAATGTTTATGCTGCTCCAAAAGCAATATGAAGCAAAGTTCTAGGCGAAATTTCCACTCAAAACTAAAACGCGCAGTTTTATGACACTCGGTAAAGCAATAAATATTTTTTAATATTTTTTTGTTTTTAACAAAACATCTTCAGTGTCTCTGCCTATGTGTGTCAAGCGCGCCTCCAATGCAGTGTTTGTGTGTGCCTACTAAGTTTTCTCCTAGCCGCAGTGTAAATTCTAATAATGATCTTCATTTTTCTACTTTTATTAATTTTATTAATATTTAGTTAGTTATTAAAAGCGTCAACCGCTTAAGTTGTTTCACCCTGTAGGCATACGTATGTAAGTATGTATGTCCCACATACGCTCCACTTTTTGTATGTGTGTGTTCTATTTCATATTTCACATTTCATTACTCAAATACTATGTTTTATATTTTTGTGGTTTTGTGCTGTGAACAAACAATTCATTGTTAGGTTGACTTTTACATTTATTTATTTGGTTTAGTTGTGTTTGTTTTTTTTTTCGTATTTTTTGTATGCGCAAATAATTTGTTTAGCCACTGTGCGTCTACAGGTTTGTTCATTGTTGAGCGGAAATGGAAGTGAGCGCGAAAGAACTTAAGTTTTAGTTGTTGTTTTTTTTTGTTTTTTTTTATTGCCACTTTGCTAACAAATGTAAACAACGAGAAAAAAAAATAATTTTAAATTATTTTATCAAATTTGTTTGTTTTAATTTTTAATACTAACACAAATGTATGCAAGTAGGTACGGTATTGTTGAGCTGAATGGTGTATACATATATGCATGTGTATGAAATTGTAGCTATTTTTCTTATTAGCAATCATTTTTTGTAGAATTTTTTGCATGCTTCATATATACATACAGTGAGTGTCACTAGAAATCGTACAGGTATTTTGGTTTTCGAAATTTTTTAAAATATTTTTTTTTTTAATTTTTTGTTTTTAAGGTATAGTTTATATTCTAAAAAAAGAGTATAAACTGAATTAAAAGATGTACGAACAATCAAAAAAATTTCAGTTACTCTGCCCGATTTTGTTAGTGGTTTTCAACTGTATCATTTTGAAGGGAGAAAAACTATCAATTCGTGTGCGAACGAATTTCGCAAAATATTTAATAAATTTATGTTAACTGTTGCAACAAGTTAATTTATAAGAGAAAAATTTATAAAAAATGTTGCCAATTTTTATGTAATCTCATCGCTCTTCTTCATGACCTTAGAAAAGTTTTGCACTAGTTAATTATTTTTTAGTATACAAATAATAGCTTGATAATAATAATTGCAAAAAACAAAACATCTGTGCGATTTTCAGTGACACTCACTGTATGTGTCTAAGTTTTCATGCACACAGTTTGAATTTCTTTGCTCTCTGGGTTTCTGCAAAAATCTCGTTGCGGGTTTGTTAATTTATAATTTTCCTTTTATTTGATGCTCTCTACATCATCTATTTGTGCTTTGTTTATGATCCTATAACTGGGCATACTAACAACAAAAATGTTTGTGGTATTACAAACTTACTAATTTTTCTTGCACTTTATTTCGCTAATTTCTTTGTTCTATAATTACATAATAGTTAAGGAAAAAACTTATAATGGCAGTGTATTTTGGTCCTCAATTCTTCTAGCAACACAATTTGTCTGCCCATGAGTAGACTTTTTCCACTAGTTGGTTAGAGTATTTTTTCGTTTTTACTTTTACTGTTCAATTCAATTACGAAATTTCTAAAAATCAATATCACTACGAGGAGAATTTTGAGTGTTTGTTTGCTTATTTATATTCGTTTAATTTTACATTCATTTTTTATACTTCCTGTTTATTTATTTCTTGTTTACTGTGTTTTATTTTGTTTATTCGTATTTGCATTATTTAGTATTTTTTTTAATTAATACATTTTTCGTTTTTGGATTCGTGTATGTTTCTAATTCTGATATTTAAAAATTATGCGTGTTTTGTTGTTGTTATTGTTGTGGTAATTTCCTCATCGTCATGTACACTATTAAATACTATGGCAGTTTTATTTATTTATTAATTTATTATAAAAACATTTTTATCGTTTATTGTATTTGTTGTATTATTTATGAGAAGTTATGAAAAAAATTATGAGAAAATATGCTTAAAAAATTTAATTCTGATATTGCAGAAAAACTTACATAATAATTTTTTGAGCGATATAACTTCGCATGACGTCAACTGTCAAAGCAGCTGTGAACTGTTTTTAATTAATTGATCATTTATCATTATTGCAAAACAATGTTCACCCTCAATAGTATCATATATAAGTAGTGTTCTTTCTCATTCTAGGATGGATAAAACTTGCTATTGAGCTGTCGTGGCAGTTGTCAGTTGTCATCAGTCAGCTGTCAGCTGTCGAAGGTAGTTTTCTATTTATGGCATTTATTTATAGAAAGTTTGCGCTCTCAAATATTATTTGAGTAATTAAACATCGCGCCCTGCGAAAAAAGCTGTCAGCCGTCAGCAGTCATATGTCAACGTAATTTGTCACCTATCGAAGGTAGTTTTAGTTTTTTGTAACACGTTGGAAATTTTCTCGTTAACAACTTTACGTCGCAAATTTTGAAAAATTATTCTGAAAAACTGCATTGAATTTGCGAAGCTCATAGAAAATTTCGATAATTTTCTGATCGGCATTACTGCCCGATAATAGTAAATATCATTACAGGTTTAATTGAATCAATGCCAACAGACAAACTTTGCGTTAGTTAGCGCGTGAGAAATATAGAACAGGTACTTAAAGCAAAAATATTGCACTCAGAAATTTACTCTGTGTTCACCCATTTGCAAAAAGTCACAGAAATTAGAACTGGCCGAATAATAGAAAAATATGAATAAAAATTAAGGCGCGAAATTAGCTCATATATTTGAAGCTTGCCGTGAGCAGCAATGAATTGAAACAAATTTCACTTTTGAGTTATCATTTCATTCGCTTCGCACAGAATCCTCCCGAGCCGAGATTTCCTGAGACGAGAGGATTGCTTGACTTTTAAATGGCAAAAGAGTCGCTTTACGGACTGTAGTGGTTTTCATATATACTCATATCTCTTTTTCTCATGTCAGACTTATGAAATGCATAGCTGATTTTATATGTGTCTACATATTATATATGGTATCGTTGAGCTTGTGAAATACATCATAACAACAAGATAACAGCTGAAATACCATTCTAATATTATTGCACTCTCTCTCTCTCCTTTCTACCTTTGTTCCCACTCTCCTTTGTTACCACTCTTCATAGGTTAACTACTGTTACTCTCCTTTCTCCTTTACTTCATTGATTAACTGCGGCGCAGGTTTCAGCGGCCTTTTTGAAAGAGATGGCCCACCGTAACAACTACATATGTCTCCGAAGAGAATCTAAATTTATAGAAAATCAGTATTAAAATAGGTCAATAGTTTATATGCGGAGCAGGGAACATCTCTCCTGAACGCAGCTATTATTGATGGGCTACCTTAACAATTTTCAGCTAATCTCGTGGTTCATGTGTTACTAAGGAATTTCACCAGATATTCGATTTCGATGATCCCAAAAATAGATATCCGAATTTAATAAAAGCTTCAGGTTGCTACCCGTTTCTTCTTCGTACAAGTACAAAGTACAAAAGTACAGCAATTAACATGTGACAAGCTGAGAATTTACAGGTGTATCATTTGCCTCCAAGGCCCTGTTAGAGAGGGAATTTTGTAATAATTGGAGTTAGGAGTGATTTTTTTCGAGTATGTAAAGAATGAAGTAATTGGGAATAGCCTGGCCAATCTGCCAATAGCCTCAACCAATCTGAATACAGTTGTGTTCGTCCGATTACCGAAATCAGGCAGCATCGGCCGCGGTTAATACGTTAGAGAAGATATCTGCATGTTTGTTAAAATTCTACTATACTTGGTACAAATAGTTTATGTTGCGGTAATGAATACCACAGTTCAGTATGTTTTTTATAATTTGTATGTCCTAAACTCACCTTCCATTACCATAAACGAGCTTGAGGCTATTATTTTTAGATTTCCTTCAGTTCAGATTTCCTTCGAGCAGAATACTCTCTAAGACAGAGCTACTAGAGAAATAGTAAGGGTCCAGTAAACCTGCAAAATCACTCAGGCTCATACATAAGCTTGGTGGTATATTTATATGACAAAAAATCTTTCAACCCCATAGCCGATGTGAAATTATGTACACACATGTACTAAAGTTATAATTCTATAAAGGACGCGTCTTTGAATCAATTTTCAATATCAGACTACTGACTGTTCATCACAAACTCCTGAACTTACTTTTAGGTTGGTAACAGATAAATTTGGAAATAGATTGTCCGTATATTTATGTAGAACAATATCTACATACCGAGACATTGTGAAGTATTTACCAATTCTTACTCTTTCAACCTTGTTATTTACACCCGAGAAGATCTTCACTCCATGTCTCGCTCTCTTAGTCTATTGCTCTCTAGTAAAGCACGTTGTTAAATGTTACTACACAAAGTTTGCACCATTGAAACATACGATGCTTACCCATATTTTAGGCACCTTGGGGACTCTGCCTCTGAAAAAGTGCTTTTCTTTTTAAATGATCCTGTTATTAAGCCAAATTTTGATGGTTTCGTAAGAGTCAAGTTGGCTTCCTGAAATGTATTATTGCCTTCATCGAAATAGTCACTTGATAAATTGTGTCTGGTTAGTACCACAGATGTTATGAAGTACAGTTCTTAGTTCTAGCACTCCAAGTATCATAGTTTGAAACTAGTAAAGAAAAATGAAGTTCGGCGTTTTCAAAGCGAAATATCAATTTATCATATCTACTCGTACTATTCTAGTTACAATTCTTGAATGGTCTTCCAACTCCTGTCGTTAAGCAGAAGGACTGCAGACAGCTTATTGTACTGATGACGTGCCAGTTTATGTGTGCGAAGCAGTGTACTCTGCCCAGCTTGTGAAGAGGCAGATGAGAAGGCGGCTGCCCCGCTTTCGCTCGAATCAGGTTTGAGGTCTTTGGCACTGATGTGTTAAGAAGCCACCACCTTGTCTCCTTGGCCCCACAAGATCTACTCAGATTTCTTCGGAAGTCGCGTAGATTTAAAGCAAATTAAAAGGGAATCCGAGTACAGTACAAAGGACTTAATTATGTCTGAGTGCTGTACTTGCTACTTTTTTGAAATATTTCGGATCCAAATTTCATTTCTCGCAAATGTTGATTTTTTGCTACAAAAACTTTCATATTCAATTAATTTAAAAAAAAATACTGTGCAACGAACACCTCTATTAGAGGGGCACTTCCCTTGAATGAGCCTTTTTCCATACAAAGTCTTAGAGGTCAGAAAAAATTACTCTCGCTTAAACGGACATTTCTCTTGGTGGGAAAGTTTTGCTCAAGGTTTTTTACATTTTTAACAAATATACCTATACTATCTCTGGAAGCTGAGCCATAGTATTTCAGGACACACGTGCTAAATTTACATAACCCACAAGCAGCGTTAGTCCAGCCAACTTTTTCAAATGCATTAAGAGCCAATGTACTAGCCGTTTCTGGAAGAAGATCGCTAAAAATGCATAAAAATATTGGCGGATAAGTATTTAAAAGAATTTTTCAACACTTTTGGACAAAACTAAAGTGCTGTGAAAATAGTAGAAGCTTTAAAATTTTATTTCATAGGAGTTGACTATAAAAAGAAATAAATGTACATTTTAGCTTGGCTATGAATTACTTAATTAAAAGTATTAAGTGCATTTAAACCTGCTTCAAAGAACGTACAAAGGCAAGAAGCTGTCCAAATCCCGGCACATGCAACTACCCAAATTCGCTTTCCTCATTTCATTACGCAAAAAGTCAATTGGTTTCGATTTGATACCAATTGGTGTTTTGCTTGCTAATTAAACTGTGGCGCGCTGAAATACTAAGCAAAAAAAAAAAACTTTTATAAAGAAGTTTTTCCTGCAATATCAGCTGATTGAAAACAATAATAAGTAAATTATTTTGCAAAATTAGAGCTATTGCTGCAGCAGCATCTTAAGATAAATGTTCTTAACATATAAACTTAAATTCCAAGTGACCTGAGTAATGTGTTAATAATAAGGTGACATTAGCGCGAGCTTAATAAATATTTAAAAATATTTTCTCTTAGACTGAAATTAAAATAACTACGTACAATATTCAATTTCGCGTTTTGTTCAAATAACGACAGTTAGCAGAATATTCCGCATTGAAACTGATGACATCGAAAGTAAAATAACTTTTTGTGTCGTTGATGCAAAATTTGACTAAAAACATTTTCAGCTATGAGGGCGGCAAAAAGCTGTAACTTTGCTTTCGCAGGTGATTGTACAGTGAGCGAACTAAACCACGCGCTATCGAATAAGCTTTCGCTGCGACACAAAAAGCTTTCGCTTCGTTACAAATAAGCTATGTATGATGCGAATATGCAACCAGAGAATGTCCATTAACATTTTTTGATGCAACTATACGCCAAAGGAAGTTTATTATCAGTTTCAATAACTAAAATTTTAACTCTGCTAAAATATTGCACTTAGCCAAAACCAGTTTTAAATACTAAATTTTTAACATAGCTATAGTACTACATAGGCGTGTATGCCATGAATAAAAAAAATTATAAATGATAGTCATGATTAAAAAATTAGTCAGCGGTTTCTCCAACTCCGATTCCTAAACTTAAAAGAATCTTATATCTTTAAGAAGACTATAAGTTTGACATTTTATAGTGACATCTACTTAACACATACATATTTATAAAGAGGTATTTATGTGCGTGAAAATCACTTGCTTAAAATATTATAAAATTTACGTTCACATATAGATCATAAAGGTTTGTCATGTATGTACGTATTTACGCTAGTAGTCGGGCTTGCCCGAATATAAATCGCAAATATTTGATGTGCCATGTTTTATAACGAAAAACAAATAAATATAGTGGCGCACATAAAAATAATGTCAAGTGGTTGTAGACTGGAACTAAAATTTTGGAATTTGCATTGTGTGCACTTATTCCAAATAACCGCAAACAAAATGTGAATTTTTATAGCAATGCAATTTTTTGTTTGTTTTAATTTGGTTTCGGATTCACTCTAAAGCCTAACGACAACTAATCCATATTTTTTAGGCCCTAAGTGCAATTGCTTCCGCTGGATTGGTCTTCATCAATGATTTCCTGATTTACTTTAATATCGATTTAGCTCGAGCTAATAGAGCTTTAGCCTATACACATATTTCAAATACACTGTTGCACAAGCTGCTGCGAACAACGAACTAACTTTGTTTGAAGAAAGAATTTTCGACGATCACGTGTCGGGGATCGATATGGGTTTCGATATTGAATGGGACATATTTTCTCATTAACTCGCCTTACTGCTTTAAGGTGTTCTCGACCACGCCCTTATAGTGGCAAAAAACAGGGTTGGTTGTTCTATAACATCTCGCTCTTTAAAAAATCTTTTCTTTGTAGACCATCACATTTGAGGTCCTACGCTTGAGTTTCCCGAAAAAAACCTTCTTCTAACATGTTTAAGTGTCAGTTAATCTGTTGGTTGGTTGGCTGGTTAACTTTCTTCTAAAACTGGGAAGAAAACACGTTCGGTTGATGGTCTGTATTACTACAGGACACAACACATGGAATCATTGAAGACCCGATTTGCTTGAGAAAGCGCATAGCACTGAACATTTTCTCTGTGAGTGTCCTACCTTTGTTAGAGCAAGGCGACGACATTTTGGGTTCCGAAGTCAAGTCGAGATTAGTAATATTTGTTCTTTAAATCTAGAGGATATCTTCAGATTTGCCAAAGAATCTGGAAATTTCTCACTGAACTAGCTATCTCCGTCTCTGTCTCTATTCTATCCTACCTCTTTCTCTATGTTACTTCTCTCTTTTCCTCCTCGACTACCCTTTTATTTTCCAGAGCTTTGAATACATAAAATGGGCTTTTTAGCCCAAGAGTTACCAATCTCTGGGTGCTTCTTGGCCCGCCTTTTTCAAATTTAAATTTCAAACTCGTAGGGATATGGTGTTCTTCATTTAACAGACTTATCCTCGTTTCAGAAAATCAGCTTTCTTAAAGCGAAAATTTCCGTTCCAAAGCAAAAATTGCGGCATTAAGAAAAAAGATGATTGTGAGCTGGAAAAAAAGCAAGTCGTATTTTTTAGTGCTTCATTCATAGAAGGTGATGGCAGTAGAGCAACTGATTTTTTTTTCCTTTTTCTTAAAATTTATAGGTTTAAAGTCAAAGTGGTCTGCTCTTGTTTTCATTTCGTTTGTTCGGATTGAAATTTTAACATTCAAACTACCAAATTGCAACACTAAACTACATGTAAGTTTTGTTTTTGTGCTACTGCTATCACCTGTTATAGACTCCCGCGGCTTCCGATAAATAAATAAAATAAAATGCAATACAATTTTGGCAACTCATACTCAACTTGTTAATTAAGCTATTTCCCGTAATTTGAACTTGAATTTAATGCTGAAACGTAAAAAACTAAAACTTATTTTAGCAAACGGATTTTTATGAACGCCACTGTATTGTACATATACATATGAACCTATACGAAATATATGATAAAATGTGCTCTTATGTAGGTATTTTACGAACCTATGCATGTATGTGTGTATGTATGTACTATGTACACATGACATATTCACATATAGTAAGACATAAACGAGTAATTAGTAAAATCACATTTGGTTGCATTGTGCTTTGAGAGAAACTTAACAAATTTTTTTGATTGAAATAATTCCATTGGTTCACATTTAAGGTAAATGAGTTTCACACTGCTCGTATTGCAATTTACTTTACTTGTGCTATACGTCCATATGTATACTTTTAGTATAAGGATTGTACATTACTTAAAAACCCTATGTATGTAGTCCATTATTGTGGAGTATGTATTTATGCATGTATGTATGTGTGTATGTATGTAATATGTGCGTGTATGTAAAAACAGCTGATTGATTATTCGTTTTCGCTTTCGTTTTCTTTTTTTAGTTGTTTTTTTGTTAAATACTTTCATTTTCATTTAATTTATTGTATTATTTTTTATTTTTTTACTTGTTGCAATAATGTCAATGCTTGATTGGTGCTTTACGGTAGATAGCGTTCTACGAATTTCTGAATTTCTCACAGTGTATTTCAATTCAGTACTACGCAGTATCAGCTTGTTGTTGCTGTGTAAGTTAAGTGAAGGTTTGGGAACAGGGTTAGCGCCAGGTTGATTTTTTCCACATTTGTTTTTTATTTATTTATTTATTTATTTACTTTGGTTTTTCTCTTTGCTTTAACTATTTCTTAAACCCTATTGAATTGCATTCTGGTATTTTTTAATTTTTTTATTTTTATTAATTCTTACAATTATGCTCTCGCGCTAGAGTATTTATCGTGTGTCTCGTGTGTGTATGTATGTATGTATGAACGTATGTTTTTCGCATTGTTGTGTGATGGTGTGTTTTTTGCTTTTCAAATTCTGTCACTTCCCTGTTTTCGCCACGCCTTTAATTGCCATTCTAACTGCAATTGTTTGTTTTCTTCTTAATTAATTTACTACAATTCACTAAAATTGTTTCACTATTCTTTACTTAAACGTATTCTGTTTTGCTTATTTTGTCACTTCCATTTCTTGTTGGTTTTGGTTTTTCTTTCAATTCTTTATCCATTTTATGCCATTTAATTTGCTTATTAGTTTCTTTCTTGTTTTCTTGTTATTATTTTTTGTGAGTTTTTCAATAGGTTATTATTATTATTATATTTTATATATATGAGTGTGTATGTGTGGGAATGTGTGTATGTGTGTATTTTGTGTTAATGCTTAATGTTGTTAATTTAATTTAAATTTAATTAATTGCATTTCTATATTCTATCCTCTTCATCTTCCTCCTCCACCTCTTCGCCGTTCTCTTCGACTTCCTCTTTGTAGCCGGGATGCTCGGATATGGCGTAATAGTTTCCATTATAGATGACACCCAGCTCGCGCAGCGCATCCCCACGTATTGTCGCCTTTATCGTCCAATTATAGCAATCGTCCGATTCCGATTCTCGATCCAGGCGCTCCACGTCGAGTATCTTCGAATTGAGCCGCTCCAATATGATGCCGATATCTTTGATGCTGAGATGTCGTTTCTGATCGACAGACAGCTGATCGATTAGCAGCAGGAATTTCTCAGTCGTCGTCTTATCATCCTCCATGACGGTATTCTCTGTTTCGCTCTCGGAGCTATCACGCTCCGGCGCAATATCCAGAAAGCGTACATGGCCCTTGACGCCCGATGAGCGTCGCTGCATGCTGCCGCCCATCATAGGATCCACAACCGATGACATTGATAGCGTCGCTTGTTGCTGCGGCTGGGGACTCGTTGTGCCATCCTGTATGGGCGACGTGGCCACACTTTTATGCACGGCTATCTTGCGTCCCTCCTCATGCAACGCACAACAATGAAAATCGCATTCCGTGGTGCTGGGGCTACCCGCCCGACTGGGCGTGTGCGCATGATGCGCACATTCGGGTGTATGCACATGCACCGCACCCACGGCGCTATCAAATGAGCCGCCCTGTTTAGATAGGCGTCTGCTGGTGCCGGGTATTACAACACCGGGTGGCAGCACCACACCGCCCGGATGGTATATGCTCGCTGGACCTTCATCACTAATGACGGTTATTTGTGGGCTGGCATAGCGTTGTTGTGACGATTGTGACGACACCGATTTGGTGTCCAGCGAACTTTGCGCCGACAGTCCTTTCTTCGATGGTGAGTATTTGTCCGATGACATGAGTCCATTACTGCCGCTGACACCGCTTCCACTCGGCCCCATGCCACCGACGCCGCCGGGACCTCCACCACCACCTCCACCGCCTCCTCCTCCGCCTCCACCTCCCTGACGCTGATCCCAGTGCAGGACCACCGTGACACGACCCTTATTATCCATAATCTTCCAAGATGGCGTCTCATCGTGTAGTTCGAGCGCATGAATCGTCTCACAGACGATCTTCGGTATAGCTGATATCGCTGCAAAGTGCACGAAAAAGAAAAGAAATACATGTATGCATAGGTAAGAAACCTAAAGTAGTAGTATCGAATTGATTAGCATACCAGCTTTTATAACATCAACACCAGTTGGATACCAGCGTTCGCCCTGCCTTAGCAATAGTAGCACCGTGTTGTTCGCCAATGTACGAAAATATTCGCCATCTTCGATTTGGGTTCCATCGCACTCCAGAACAACACGCACCGGTTCTGAGGCAGGAACCCCCAATTTATCCTTTCCTGTTCGCATGCACACATTGAAAGGTCAATTAAAGTTAAATACATAATAAAGAAGCATAATTGCCCGACTTACCTCTGACTAATAGCTCCTCGAATGTTCCAACAACTACGCCTTTGCGCACATTTCGCCAACTATCCCAAATTTTAAGGGGTCTCTTGCCACGAGACTCCTGGAATCAAAGAAAAGAATTGCTATTTAAAATATTCCAAATAAATAAAAATCTAAATAAAGTTAATAAAATTCTTAATATACATATAATTAAGCTTTAATATTGAAACTTTAAACTCTTTAATGAGTAAATATATATAATATATATAAATATATATAATTGGCGCGTACACCCTTTCTGGGTGTTTGACCGAGCTCCTCCTCCTGTTTGGGGTGTGCGTCTTGATGTTGTTTCACAAATGGAGGGACCTACGGTTTCAACCCGACTCCGAACGGCAGATATTTTTTATGAAGAGCGTTTTCATGGCAGAAATACACTCCGAGGTTTGCCATTGCCTGCCGAGGGGCGACCGCTGTTAGAAAAAAACTGAAAGCCCAAAATAAACAAGACTGAGCTAAAATAGAAACGATAGGAGCTTTGTTCTCATAACTTCGAGTTTATTTGTTCAAAATAGTCCCCCCTGGCTCCGATGCACTGCTTTTAGCGATCTAAAAGCTTTTCGGAATAGTGTTTCAGGTCATTGACCGGAATGTCCTTCAGGATATCGGTACAAGACTTTTGGATGGCTTCTACCGACACAAAACGTTTTCCTTTCATGGCCAAATGTAATTTTCCGAATAGGATAAGTCACAGGGAGCCATATCAGGCGAATACAGTGAGTTATTGATGGTTAAAATGCGATTTATAGTCAAAAAATCAGTCACAAGAGTAGATCGATGAGATGGTGCATTATCATGCCTCCTTCGCGGTATTCAGGGCGAATTCGACGAATGCCATGCAAAAAACGCTGCAAAACGCCAAGATAGAAAATTTAATTGACAGTTTGACTCTTTGGCACGATTCTTGTGGACAACTGTCTTGGAATCGGAAAAACAAATGAGCAACGACTTGATTTTTGTCTTCTCCAAACGCGATTTTTTGGTTTGTGGCTCGTCTGGAGCCTTGCATTTGGCACTTTGACGCTTAGTTTCAGGTGCATGTCAGTTAACTTGTGCGGAATAGAACGTGCACAGACCTTTCGAGATATTCAACTCCGATTCCATAAATTTCAAGGATGATTTCGATTAATTTTTGATAAATTTACGAACAATTTCGATGGAGTTTTCGGTGATTACTGATTTTGTGCGACCGTATGTTCATTATAATTTATATCCTCACAACCATTTCTGGAAAGTGTAAACCACTCATGAACTCTGCCACGCAATAGAAAATCATCGTCATAAACTTTTCTCATCAATTCAAATTTTTCAATAAACGTTTTACCGATTTTAAAACAAAATTTCATATTAGCTCTATGTTTGAAACTCATATATTGACACTTTAGCTGTAAAAGCTTCGCTTCCACTGAACCGAATGTCACCAAGCTTTTAGTGGAAGTCAGCTAGGGATATAACTTCCAACGCACTAACTCATTAAAAAGATGGCGTCATCAAAAATATTTTTATGATGCCAATCTTGTTTATTTTGGACTTCACCTTGTAGAACTGGTGCAAATAAGTTTGCTCTGAGCAAACTCATCAATTCAGATAAATCGGATTTTAAATTGAAATAAAAAAACGAAAATTCAAATGGATTGGCAACCTTTATTAGAAGTGTAGAACCATTTCATGACATTTATTTTTTAAAGATAATTGGCGCGTACACTCGTTTTGGGTGTTTGGCCGAGCTCCTCCTCCTATCTGTGGTGTGCGTCTTGATGTTGTTTCACAAATGGAGGGACCTACAGTTTCAACCCGACTCCGAACGGCAGATATTTTTATGAGGAGCTTTTTCATGGCAGAAATACATTCGGAGGTTTGCCATTGCCTGCCGAGGGGCGACCGCTATTAGAAAAATGTTTTTCTTAATTTTGGTGTTTCACCGAGATTCGAACCTACGTTCTCTCTGTGAATTCCGAATGGTAGTCACGCACCAACCATTCGGCTACGGCGGCCGCCATTTTATCATTTTTAAAGATAGTCGCTTTCAAATGTTGGCCACAACTGCGCCATAACTCGGACATCCGTAAACACCAATTTTGAATGACTCGCTGGAGGACTTCAGTCGGTATCTCGTAAAGGACGTTAGTCATATTGGCTTCCAATGTCTCAATTGAAGTTAGTTTATCCACAAAGCACTAAGACTTTACATACATCCACAAATAAAAGTCCAAAGCTGTGATATCACATGATCATGGTTGTCGATCCACTAGTCTGAGAAGAGTGATAAATTGCTCGCCTCAACGACACAGTAGGAACCAAATGTTGTGGAGATCTTCGACTTTCATTTCTGGCATCAAAAAGTCGTTTATCATGGCGCGACAATGGGTGTAATGGCTGTTCTTGAATGGCTTCGGGTTGCTCTTCAATTGCAATTTTGCGTAACCATTAAGCCAAAAACGGGCCTCATTGCTGAACTCCATAAGTTGGCCTGAGCGCGCGATGAACACTTTTCATAGAACGTCGATTTTCGTAATTCAACTCGATTTGTAAACGTTATTGAAGCGGAAGTCTTTCCGTGATTCCATGATTTCAATGAATACTGAAAAAATTATGTATTTAGTTTGGAAGTAGTCACGCGTGTTCTGCTCACCCTTTATTATATATCAGCAATTTATTATAAAGACACCACATACTGACAACGTTTGACTATTTACTTATTGATTATAGTTTGTAATTTCAATTATGTTTTTACAAAAATTTATAACAAAGTGCATGTTTGAACTCTCTCAAAATTTGCATTGGTGTTTATAATTTTTCTCCGTAAAAAGGTCATGCATTCGTTATATGAAAAACACCTTCAGGGAAAAAATTATCAAATAGTCCACCACTCTACGCATTCTCTACTCTACATTCGAGTTGTTTTTCGTAAAAAAAAAAATGCATTGGCTATGAAAGGAAATACTTCTACCGGCATTCTGCTCGTTCGATATGTTTTGGACCGTGAAATAAGGACAAAATTCATATGCCCGTAGAGCTGTAAATGGGATATAGTAATGCTGAATTTTTTCATCAATTAATTTAAAGGACTCAATTTCCAATGAGTAGTTTTAAGTATCTAAACTCACTCCATAATATTAATATGGATATATGGAAACGAAAGAGGATAAATCCAGCTTTTAATAGTTGTGTGTTAATTTTTCGCCAAGAAAAATGTAGCTTAATAATATTACTTGAAAAATTTATCTTTAAATCTCTCTGAAATTCCCTAAGGAGTTACTTGAAAAATATATATATTTGAGGTATATAAAATATTAGTTTGGGGGAAAAAAATCCCGAAATCCCTCATTTTCTTAATTGATGGCTGTAGTGATCGATATTTCGTGGAGTATGGTACCGTATTAGACAGTTTTAAACTATTTGCGCAAAGCTAAGTTCAAAAAGAAGCTCGATGTTTGGGTGCCACACCAGTTAACATCAAAACCAGAATGAATCGAATTTTCATCTGCCGATGGCGGCTAGAGATGAGAAATGGGTTACATGCGACAATGTTGTGCACAACGCTCTTCGCCAAAGCTTGATGCAGCAGCTCAAATGATGGACAAACTAGGACTAATGGCCAGGAAGGTTCTACGTTGTATTTGGTGGGACTTGAAAGGATTCATTTATTATGAGCTGCCTTCGTTTGGCCAAACCCTAAATTCAGATCTCTACTGTCAACAATTGGACAGTTTGAAGCTGGCGATTGACCAGAAACGACCAGAATTGGCCAACAGAAGAGGTGTTGTGTTCCATTAGTTCAACGCAAGGCCACACACGTCTGTAGTAACTCGCCAAAAACTCTGGGAGCTCGGTTGAGAAGTTTTGCTGCTTATTCACCATATAGTCCGGACATGGCACCAAAGGATTACCACCTTTTTCTCTCATTGCAAAACTTGAAAATCAGTTACTAGAGTTTTTCGCCAACAAGGACCAAGACTTCTTTGAGAGATGCATTATGAACCTACCTTTAAAATGGCAACAAATTATGCAGCAACACATATTTGACCCAAATCGGACATTCCAAAACAGCTTAAATAAAGTTTTGAATTTAACACAAAACTAATGGATTTCTTTTTCCCCAATCAATATAAAGGGTTTTCCTATAACAGGTGTTATTTTGAATAGGATTGCGCTATTGAGAGATGATTAACGATTTTTTATGGCCGGATTTGGATGGTATTGATCTGGTCAACGTTTATTTTCAACAAGACGGCGCTACGTGCCACACAAGCAACGAAAGCATTGATCAATCTTGATTGATTGCGGGAAAATTTCCGGACCGTGCTATCTCTCGAATAGGTGATCACAATTGGCCGCCGAGATCTTGTGATTTAACACCTTGTGACTTTGGGGACACGTGAAAGAGATGTTCTACCCCAACAGCCCAGGGTTGATTCAATACCTCAAAGATGGAATTCGTGAGGCTATCAAGGATATAGGGCAGCCACTTTGCAATTCGGTTATGGAAAATTTTATGAAAAGGATATTGTCCTGTAAGCGTGGTCGTGGTGGTCATTTGCCTGATGTTATTTTCCACTATTAACGGCATACCTTCCTCTTTATAATGAAATAAACATCCGATCATTTATATTAAAAAATAGCATTTTTTTAATATCAAAATCACACCTCTTATTGGAAAACCCTGTATTTACGTAAGTATACCTCAACTCCGTTCTTCTAGCTATTTTATGAAAACGTTAAAAAATAATACGAGGGGTGCCTTTTATATGTCGGGATTTGGCAACCCTGGTGTTGCAATCTGGCAACCAGCTGACAGCTGTATCGCAAAGTTTGACATTTTTTGGCTTTTACGTACTCAGAACGTTTTGAAATACCAACGCTATTTGTGTTGTTTACAGTAACTTAAAAAATTCAACTCGGTCCAAAAATGGAATTAAATCGTGAACATTTTCGTGCGATTATTTTTTACAACTTTCAACGTGGATTAACTCAGCAACATTGCATGGATGAACTTAATTCATTTTTAGGCGATGAAGCTCCATCAAGGACCAGTTTTTATCGATGGTATGGTGAATTTAATCGTGGTCGTAGTTCACTCCAAGACGAATTTCGTGAAGGTCGTCCAAAATCAGTTGTTGTTCCGAAAACCATTGATGCTGTGCGCGAACTGATATTGCAAGAACGTCATGTGACCTATCGTGAGATTGAGACAATCTTAGGCATTAGTGGGACCAGCATACATTCAATATTGCATAAACATTGGACTGTCAAAAAAATTTGTTCGCGTTGGATCCCACACAATTTGTCAATTGCTCAAAAAGAGGCTCGTGTCGATTGGTCGAAGGAAATGCTCAAAAAATACGATCGCGGGGCTTCGACACACGTCTATAACATCGTGACAGGTGATGAATCATGGATTTACGCGTATGAGACCGAAAGTAAACAGCAGTCGAGTGTATGAGTGTTTCAAGATTAGCCAAATCCAACAAAAGTTGTTTGCGCACGAAGCACTTCCAAGCAAATGGTCGCCTGTTTTTTCGGAAAAACTGGACATGTCGCAACCGTACCACTAGAACAACGCAGAACAGTAAATTCTGAGTGGTACACAACCATTTGTCGTCCAAGAAATTAGGAAAACCAATCGCCAAAGACGGATCACTCTTCACCAGGACAATGCGAGCTCTCACACATCGGCTCAAACAACTGCATTTTTGAGCACCCAAAACATCGAATTAATGGGTCATCCGCCACATAGTCCTGACTTGGCACCGAATGACTTCTTTTTATTCCCGTACGTAAAAAACAAACTGAGAGGTCAACGTTTTTCGACACCTGAGGAAGCGGTTGCGGCATTCAGAATGCATGTTTTGGAGGTACCTCATTCAGAGTGGCAAAAGTGCTTCGACAATTGGTTCAAACGCATGCAAAAGTGTATAGATCTTCATGGAGAATATTTTGAAGAACAATAAAGTGATTTTCGATGATTAAAATATGTTTTTGTTCTCTAATCCCGACATATAAAAGGCACCCCTCGTAGTTGAACTTTTCTCCTTTAAAATAAAGTAGACGCAATGGAGATCACTGATCCACATTTGTGGAACAACATCAAGACGTACGCCACAACTAGGAGGAGGAGCTCGGCCCAACACCCAGAAATGGTGTGCGCGCCAATTATACATATATACATATATATATGGAGATCACTGTTTACGTTTTCCGCTGTGAAAGTCTAAAATCCTCTAAAACATTAAATTGATGAGAAAAAGAGAATGCAGCATTAATTTATAAAATCTATGGTTTTTCATGTCTACGAAATTTTGGATTTTCTGGATAACAAAAAAAAGCTAATTTTTTTCACACGGTGTATTGAGTCGGCTAAGCGCCGATTAATAGCAAGCAAAGGATAAATTATCACAATTACTAAAAAGGTAATAACTCTTCACCTGCCCTCTAAAATCGGCACCCACCCACGCTAAGCCAAATGCCATCTATTAAGGGGGAAACCAGTTTAGACTGATGAAAAAATCGAAATTTTTTTATTGCATAAATTGTTAGTATAACTACTCAAAAATGTGTGGTAAAAATTTTAAAAGGAAATTCGCATTATTCCCGATTCTATGAGCACTTAAGTAACCGCCCGGCGGTTTGGCACCGTAGCGCGCGGTAGTTAGAACGGCGTTTTTCTCGAAACGACTTTTTTCAACTGGTGGGCACTCTAGCTCAAAAAGTTATCGACCAATTGAAGTGAAATGAAGTTATGAAATTTTTGGGAAGTGTTCTTCTTTACAAGTTTGGCTTAAAACTGTAGGTCCTTCCATTTGTGGCACAACATCAACACGCACACCACAAATAGGAGGAGGAGCTCGGCCAAACACCCCCCCAAAAAGGGGTGTACGCGTCAATTATACTCATATATATATATATAATTCTTGGATTATATTATCATTAAAAATATGTTTTTTAAGCAAAATAGATGAAAAAATATGGTATAAAAAAATGACATTGTGACATGTGGCAAAAACTTGCGATTTACTATATTATTTTATCAAAGTGAATGAAAAAAAAAAGTTTTTGATTACAGAAAAAAATTACAACTTCAGGAATGCCCACCAGCCAGATACTCGCATGGCGATCGTCCATGAACAGCATTCTAGCGCCACTATTTCCGGCATAAATAACTTGAAAAAAATGTAAAAGTGTACTTAAAAATATGAATAAAATACCCTCTACGTTTAAACAATTTCTGATTATTCCATGCTTGTTAAAAAAGTTCACGAAAAACACAAACATTTCGGCCTCCTAAACCGGTTTCCCCCTAAAACCATGTGACATTAAAAGTGGAGCAGGAAAATGTTCATATGCACGTGAAATCATAGATTTTAAGTAGAAATGCTAATATTCAGTTTATAATTTTCCCATTAGTTTTACTGTATAGAGGGCTTCAAAGTTTCAAAGGACTAAATTTTCGAAAAATTATTTTAAATACTTATACTCTTTCCGTGATATTAATATTGATATTAACCGAAAGAAATTACTCAGCGGGGCGTATGAGTTACAGCCACCAATTATGCAATTTCTACCTCCTTAAGTTGTGCTTTAAAATATTAAGAATTTATTATAATAGAAACCGGTTAAAATCAGGTTACTGCGCAAATTATTATCAACGATTTTCAAACTACTTCAGGCCCGTTACACCGTTAACCGCCACAATTTATGCCTTATCTGCATCCGACTACAAATATGTGTGCCTAATACCCATACAAACATACATGCATACATGCAAACATGATGGTACACTAATGCAGAGAAGCACTCATAGTTAATATTTGCAGATTTTGTGATTAGAGCAATGTAAGTGTCCTATGCAGGCGGACTGCCAGCGAAATCGCTACAGTTAAAGGATAATTAAAGGATTGCACAGAGTTTGCCGCATACATATTTATGTGCAAATCTACTACTCGTAGAGTACGAACACACACACTGACACATACACGTGCATACAAATGTAACAAGATAAACACATTGCAAGTAGAGTTGTGCCTCAGAAGAAGAGCGAACAATGGACGCTGAAAATTGCGAGATTAGTGTGTGTTTGACGGTGGTGAAATTACAAAAATGGAAAATCTTCTGCACTCGTACGCCAACCGTGCTGTCCAGAAATACAATAAGCTGTATAGGATGTTAAAGGATTCGAGTTAAATTCTTTGAAAGAAAATGCCTATAAGAAAATTCCAACGACTCGAAAAGTATTTGTGGATATGAGTACATGAATGTGTGTGTATGTGTGCGAATATTTTTTGGAAGATTTTAATCAAACAAGTTCGCAACATTGATGCTGCAGCGCTGCAGTAACGGGAGACGAGGGTGAACTGCAGAGTAAAGCATTTTGTGGCAGCAACAACAATACAAATTTAATATGTGTGCTTCAAGAAGACAAAACAAAACAACAATAACAAAAACAGAAATGAAAAACAAAATAAATCTGCAACTAAAACTGAACTGAACTAAGATTCCTTTTACATATGTATATATATTTACATACATATGTACATATGAATATACGAGCACAACTACATATATATATATATATATATACTTTTTACATACACATGTATATATACACATTTATAGTACACGAGCATATGTGAAGATGCATACCTACATATGCATGTATTTATTTCATCAGTATGTTCGCTTTTATGTATGTATGTATGTGTGTACATATGTAAGGATGTATCTACAATCGACTCGTATGTTGCAACGCATTGCAAGGACATCGAGTGAGAGTCCTAGTGACCCAGTAAGCCGCCAAATTGCAGCAGCAGCAGAGCAACAGCAGCAGTGCAACAACAATCTCGAACCTGAAGACCATGACAAAATGGGCAGCAATAACTACAAGAGTAACAACAATAATGAAATAGAAAAATCAGTAGTCCATTCCATTTTATTCCACTTCATTCCGTTGCATTTAACTGAATTCGTATTTTTTTATTTTCAACATCATCTTTCCCATATCCCTCGCTCCCTGGCTCACTCATTCCACTATTCGCTATTTGCTTGTTCGTTTGTTCTTTCGTGCATTCACTCGTTGTTATAAATTGCGCTGGTCATGCACGAGCCAAACACAAACGAACGGCAGAAGGCTGCGGCCGCAACTGACGCATCCTACATCCGCCCAGTTCGGTTCAGTTCAGTTCAGTTCGGTTCACTTCGTTTCATTTCAACCAGCATTCCGCCACTTTTAGCTTTCAAATGCGACATCGATCAAGTCTTTCGGTTACACATTCTTACTTTTCGCTATTTCCCCCTTATATACACAAGTCTTCACTCAGCATCCGCATTCAACTTGCTTTACGATTCGCACGCCCTCTTCTACTCACACAACTACTTAGTTATACAAATTGCTATACGCATATACCCTCATATGTATGTAGACATATGCATTAACATATGTATAACAACGTGTAATTGCCTGATTTCACTTTTGCCATCAGCTGTGCTGCAGCTGCTCACTCCACTAATGCATCACCGTGCAATCTGGGGAGTTGTTCTGCAATTATGGTGGCTAGAGCAGAGGCTGTGGCAAGGCAGTGGCTCTAATAGGTCTTCCGCTGACAGATATTAGCGGCTTACTTGGTTCGAGGTCAAACTGCAAATAACAGACTGCATTTTTTAATTAAATGATTTTCAATTTGCCTATAAATTTATCAAAATTGTCGAGTTGATCCATAGTGAAGGTAATAAATGTTAAATAATTATAATATATAGGGCTCATTAATCAGTTCTGAGAAAAAAGAGGCAATAGTGTCTGGTGTGGCAGTGAGCGAAGGTAAAAAATTATGTTCTGGTGTTTTGTCTCGCCAGAAGAAGTTTTACCTGTAGACGTTGAAGGCAGGTACTCAGTAGTCCTAATAAACTTGGAGCCTATGTCAGTGTGGATCGCTCAGTATTTATGTCACCTTCAAGCGGTTCTCCAACGCATTCAATACAACAAGTAATGATTAGTAGTAGTATTTAATTTAGAACCAAGACTTATTGAAATTGATTGGAAAACTACACTTTACGCTTAAAATTGGTTAAAAATCAAATAACACTTTACGCTTAAGTTTATTTAAAAATCACATTTAAAAAAATCACAAAGCCAAATCGCGTTTACTTAATTCGGATGTTAACTCAACTCTGCTGTCTTTACAGAAAATGTTATATTAGCAGTGATAGCAGTATCATAAATGTAAACGTTTTTTGCAAGAAAATTTTAGGCGCATCCACAACCGACGCAAAGAGGAATCATTTATGAAGTATTGCGTGGCAAAGTTTTTGTACAGAAAACTATCTGTTTTTATTTTTAGAACAGAAACACTCCCAATATTCGAAAATAACAAATGCTGAAAAAGTAAACCAAAAACATGAAACTTTTAGGTGACTGCCACTATATATAAAACTGCAGGCATCCCTGTTCTTAGCAAGCCTGTAAAGCAAACAAAAAAATCAGCTGTTCGAGTTAATACTATGGCGATGCGGTAAGACCGAGGTGATATATTTTAATCATGAAATGATAATCACATTCTGACATACATAAAAGGTGATAAATAAAAAACTGACTGACGAAGTCGTTATAAATATTTCGACTTATTTTGAAGGCTTATGACAAGTTTCGACAATTTGTTTGTTTCTTATTTAACTTTAAGAATATTTTTATGAAAATATAATACATTCTGCTCCATATGAATCCAAATTTCAAACTTTGTGTAAATATAAAAAAATTCTACGAATTTTTTATGAAAATTTCACACTTTTTAATTAGAATTTGTAGAGCAATTTTAAGTATGAAATTTTGGTTTAACAAAGTGCCACTTTGAAATTGTTAAAAAATCGCACTGATTTTTGACAATTTTTTTTCGGCTACCTTCCTTATTTTCTCCATATGAACATATTTGATATTTATTGTTTAACAAAATTTTGCTCGTAACTTAACCTCGCTCGTGTTTTATCAGCAAAATTTCCGATATTAATTGCTATTACACGTATGGCACAGAAACGATATTAGAAGACACTATGGCCATTTGAGGACACTATTGTATAACAGACTTATATCCCTGAATGCATAGGTAATGCGTCTCGAAGAAGAAGATTTGATGCACGGGCTCTCATGGGCGATAAGGATTCGTTGAAAATACGATTCAGTACCCATAAGCAGACAAATTAAGAGTTCACGCAACTATGTATAACGAAAGGTCCAAGGCGGGCCTTTAATTGGACTACATATTTTTTTTTTTATCTTTGAACAAACCAGCAAAAGAATGTAGAATCACTTAAGAAGATAAAAAATCTAAAATTAAATTAAAAAATTTAAAACAGTAGTAAACCTACTTTTAAATGTACCCCTTTGAACTCTATGATTTCAAGGCGCATTCATTGAAGGTGGTAGCACTAGACCAACAACACTATTTTGTACGTATAATTGTCAAAGCAAGGTATTGAAAAAGTAGGAAACAAAAAATGAAATCGCCTTGATTCATTATGGGCTGACAGCCATATTAACACGGCGAAACAAAAAAAAAAAACAAATCAGCTGATTTGCCAATACCACCTTTAATAGATTCGCCTTGTCATAAAATGTTTGAGCTGTTTGAAATGACCTTCGGCAATTGCGGTGACTTTAGATAAAAAGTGTGACAATTTTTTGTAACAGAATGTTAGTGGAAAGAAAAAAAATCACATTTGCAAAAAAAATAAAAAAATAGTATTAGTAAAATTATAAAAAGTGGAACTTGATCTGTTCTCGAGGATGGCGTGCTGTCTGAAATACATGAATTTGCAAAGAAGGCGGCTCCTTCTGATCCAAAAACTCAAAAAATGCAGTCGCACCAATTTGAATAAAAGTATTTCTCTTAGGTGTGTACGTCTCAAAATATTATTTTTTCCTTAACTGGTATGTCGAATGTAGGCTACTAATCACAGACTTCTCTTTTAAGAGCAATATCGCTATTCTCTCGGATAGCCAAGCTGCAATCCAGGCACTGGATTCAGCGACTACAACCTCAATGGTGGTGGAACAAAGTAGGAATAGCCTTTCCACCTTGAGCGAAAAACATAATGTTACCTTAATCTGGGTCCCAGGACATCGGAATATTGAAGGTAACGAAAAAGCAGATGAACTGGCAAGAGGGGGATCTGCCATGAATAACGCTCTTGCAGAACCGGTATTCACACCATTAGGCGCAGTCAAGAGTACAATTTCCCTAAAATACCTCCGAATGGCGGAGTGTAGATGGAGGGGCCAGACGAAATGCAAAATCAGCAGAACGTTATGGCCCACCTACAACCTTAAACAATCATCAATATTGTTAAACATGAAACGACGGGATGCCTGGAGACTAACGGCAGTCATAACTGGCTTTTGGCCTGTCGGAGAACAGGCAGCCAAAATGGGCATCCCTCACAACACATACTGTCACAGTTGCAAACAACCGGAGAAAAAGGAAACAATCTTCCATTTCCTCTGTGAATGCCCTGCCCTATGGAAGGACAGAATGTTAACCCTGGGCAAACCGCTGTTCGAGGAGCTCGAACAACTGTCTGGCTTAGATGTCAACAACCTAATAAGGTTCCTGAACCGCACAGACTGGGTATAGTCATGCCGTAAACAACAAGTTGGTAACGAGGATGTGGCAACAAAATGGTGCGGAAGCGCTAGTTGGATTCGGGATGAATCACCACTCTAACCAACCAACCATGTCGAATGTACCTGTATAGAAGTATACAATTGACCGCAATGCCTGCCGACGAGAGTTATGTGAAGTATCGCTACGCCAGGTGATAGCCGAATATGTGTTTGTCTTGTTATGACACCATTATGTCGGTACATATGCACGAAAGTGATTACATAGAATGAAGAGAACTTTTGAAGAATCGGCTAACAAAAGGGAAACTCAATAATTTACTTACATTGGACCGAGTCCTTGGAAAAATTTGGTATAACGAAATGGCACAAGGGATACGCCAAGGTTTGAATAACTCCATGCAATGATTGACGTAGACTTAAAAACAATTTTTTTTATTAGCTTGCTTTGCTTAGTTGGCAAGAATACCCCAGGTACACTACAAGTAGCACTTACGTCGTTAGACAATAAGTAACTTAATTTATAATGAGATGGAATGAGGGAGATATTGAAGGGCCGATGGCCTCAAAGTCATTTAGAAGAAATATATCTTAATATACATAGCTTTAAGGGGACAAATGCCTGTAAAATTACGAAAAAAAATATTTTTTTTTCATAAAATGTTAATATAATCCTTTAAGAACATGTCAAAAAAATTTTTAGAACGTAAGTTTAAGTGTTTCTTATATTATAGATCGTCAACCGTGACGACTCTAGACTTTGGACGCGTTTTTCGCAAAACTATATTTTCCCTGAAATTTTGCACGCATCTTTTT